>JBCAUA010096792.1:0-10357 GCA_038406235.1 Peronia verruculata
ATACCCAGTATGTAAGCTTCTTATACTTAATAGTCATGAGCAAAAATATTATGAAATTCAAACAGCACGAAATAACAATGTTTTGAAGAGCACTGTGCAGTTAAGGCTAAGTGTGCAGTTAGTGCGCCCACACACGCGTGTGTATCTTCGAATCCAATTTGAGAGACAAGATGATTAGTTTGCCAAACTAACACGAATCCTTAGTGTAAGTACAACGAAGAGAGTATTGGTTGAAAATCGTTATAAGCGAACTGAAAGTGAAAGGGGGGACCGCTGTTGTCAGTCTACAATGATATACACAAACTCTCCTTTCTCTGAATGCAGTCGTTCTGTCTCACTGCTTCAAAATGCGTAACAAAATTTGTGTTTCCTGGGTGTTGCTGTTGTTATTCAACCTAAATATCGTGTTAGTGATTACTCAAAATGACGATAATCATACCATAGTTGATCTGGGCAACGAGCAAAAACTTCGAGGATTCAAAAATGTACTTCCTTCCAATGACACCATCTTCACCTTCTTGGGCGTGCGTTACGCAATGCCACCGACAGGTAAATCACGTGAAAAATATTTTTGGTACATAGATGTATTTTTCATATAATTTATACAAAAATTTAAACGTTGATAAAAACATAATGAAATCCATCAGTACGTACACAAACAACAGGAATAGACAACTCTTCGGTTTATTTTGTGGTTGTTCAGTATTCAAATCAGTCATAATTATTTCAATGCCTTTAAGATGATACCGCGTCCGCCTGCTAATACTGTGGATGATGATGTGCGCAGTGGAACAGAGACGAACAGCCTAAGGTTGATAACACATACCAATACACTGATTCATATACAAGAGGAGGGGGAGAATGAAGAAGAACACCAATGACAACAGCAAACAACAATAGCCTAGGCATAGACAAAATGAGCATTACCGGTAACTATAAGCTTAACACCACCAGTAACGATAACAACAACAATAGTTAAGTAGGCCTAATAACAAAAACGGACCTAATAACAAAAACGAATAACAAAAAGAGAAATATTCCGATTGTCAAAGATATATCCTGAGACTGTTTGTATTCTCACCAGGACTGAGGCGCTTCGCACCTCCGGTGCCCTCAGGTAGATGGATCAGCACACTGGACGCTTTGGCAGCCGGGCCTCGCTGTCCTCAGGATACACCACTTGCGCCTGGACTACTGGAATCCGAGGACTGCCTCGTCCTCAACATCTACACGCCCTCATTGAACAGATCGTTACCTGTCATGGTCTGGATACATGGCGGATCCTTTGTTTTCGGTTACAGTCACGAACATGACGGGTCATCTCTGGCTGCCAGAGGGGTGGTTGTAGTAACCATCAACTATCGCCTTGGACATCTCGGCTTTTTGTCAACAGGGGACGACGTCATGCCGGGAAATTACGGAATGCTTGATCAAATCTTAGCTCTGAAATGGGTGCAGGACAACATCCGGGTATTCGGTGGCGACCCAAATTCAGTGACCGTATTTGGGCAGAGCGCGGGCTCTGCGGCAGTGTCCCTGCTGGTATTATCTCCTCTGAGTCAAGGTCTCTTCCACAGGGCCATAATGCAAAGTGGCGCTTCGCTCACACCCTGGGCAGTGGAGAGGCCAGCAACGGAGATTAAAATGAAGGACTTTACAAAAGAAATTGCCAGCATCGTTGGGTGCAATCAGACAGATTCGACGACACTTCTGGGATGTTTACGAACAGTCACAAATCAAGATCTCCTTGCTGCAAGTTCAGCTGCTATGAAGGCTTTAGACAGTTCTAGCAACTCCTCGTGTGGAGAACACATTCGGTTTCCTACCAGATTATCCGGTAAACTTGCTAAAAACAGGACAATTTAACAGGATGAATACTCTCAGAGGATATGATTTCGGAGAATGGTCGTATAAAATCAGTGATCCAGAAGATGATGGCATCACCCGAGATGAATTCAGAGCCCATCTTTATTTATTCAACGATCATTTGTACGGTTTAAAAAATTATGATGTTATTGTTCAGCTTATAGAGAACGAATACCTTCAAAATTTGACAGATCCAATAGCCATTCGAGCAGCGTTGGTCAGCGCTTTTACAGACTTTCAATATGCAGCGGGTGAAATCATGGAACTTGATGAAATCTTGCCATGGTCGGCATCTACCAACAAACATTACCTCTATGAGTTTAATTTTCCCCGTAGGTTGGAGAATAAGCCGGCATGGATGGGAGCTCTCCATGGTGCGGAGTTACCTTTTGTGTTTGAAGAAAGCCCCCATATGATACTTCCGGTTGACCGCCAAGTATCAGAGATAGTACAGATTTTATGGACCAATTTTGCCAAATTCGGCCACCCGACAAGCCCAGGTGATGTGCAAGGCATACAGTGGGGTGAATATACAACACAAAGCCGCAACCTACTCAAGATCACCGATGCACCCACCATGGCGCCGATCCCACGACCGTCAGCCGTGAAGTTGTACCAAAATATAATGAGCATATTACATCAGGACCAGCAGATGACACCCAGCGTCGTTGTGGGATAGGTTCCGAGATCTGGCTGCAAGGTAACAACAAGCAACAAGTTTGCTGACTCTACGCTGGCTTCGTAACTTTGGATAAAGCTTTACATTTGCGATTAAACGACACCTCTTGTAATAAGCTTATTTGCAGAATAATCTACACCTTTTTCAAAAATGAATAATCTTAACTGATAGAGAAATTGTATTTGTCCTCAGAAAGAAAATTGATAAACAGTTGATGAGACACAGCGCCCTGCTTGATAGGTGGGCCGCTAATGGCATGCATACGAATTTCTAAAACGCTCACGATTAGTTCTTACATGCAGCAAATGCCCACTTCAATGGGAATGTCTCAGTTGATTATAAAGCGACTGATCTGAAAAAGAAACAGGTCACTATATCCTGTTTAGTATTGGCCATTTTGTTTCTTGCGTACTTAAATGATTTTCTGTTTCGGATGCTGTCAGCTAAATAAATTATGACCGTGTCTGTTCATTCTTGACTCATTCCCAAACTGACATTCCGATTCAATCGTCCATTCCAATGCCAAGGTGATGTCTCTGGTGCTTTTGCTGTTCCCGATGTGAAAACAATCAAAATCTCAATTTAATACATAAATCTCTCTTACGGTACTTTCATTTATTTACATCTATGTATCATACTAAAGGTCGGGTTAAGTTCATGGTTCAAGTTGGCTTATCAGGATGTAAGATTGCATTTTAAAGAATCACGAAACTCTTGCTATTGTCCGTGTTGATTCTGTTTCTTTTGTGTAGGTGTCAACATGAACACGTTCACGGTCATTATCACGAAACATCTGCAATAAACACCTTAACGAGGTTGTAAATTATAACATTTACAAGTGTACATGAACAGCACAAGTAATCTATACTATAAATCTCCAACAAAACCATGAAAGGCTTATGGACTTGAAATCTTTTGAATGCATCCACATGAAATTTGGCACCCAGCACTGCTGGAGAAAGATCTGTGTTTCTATTTTTATAGAAATCCCCCCCCCCCCCCCTCCAAAAAAAATAAAAAATAAAACTTACTATGTTTGACGTTTTCTTAGAAAAACGATGACAATTTAATAGTAAACTTGCGAAAGTCTTTGATCCGAATTGGACGGTCGATAGAATGACGCGTTTAAAACACCAAACACGTTTTCTTTAAGTAACATCCAGTTTCACTAACCATTCAAATATCCCACTCGATGTGCGCACGCTTGCCATACACTTTAAGTCTCAGGCGGTCTGAAGAGCATTTTCAAAAATCTCTCACGAAATCTGTGGGTTCTCTTCTAGTTGTATACTCTGAATAATAAGCACTGGGGTACTTCACATGAGTTTCCTAATGTATTTCCTTAGAATACTTTTGAAAAAGAATATGAGATGGTTTGACCTGAGGCACGGAGATACAGTCAATTCGATAGATTCATTGTTTTCAGTTGTGGGAAATGGAAATCTCTCATGTGGATTCGATCAAAGGCTCCGTATATGCTACTGGCCTCTTCTTCATGTCCAGCCATAGTGCCGAAATATCTGCAGTTACTCCCGTGTAAGACGGTGCAGTTGAAAACCTTGTTGTGCCACAGACTCACGTTAAAGCCGAGATTATGGTAAATAACACCACCTGCCACTTTGGGAACTATACCGAACATGAACAAGTCATCAACATTGTAGAAAGGTGTTCGTTTTACTGCCTGGGCCAATAAAGGAATGAGGTCCCGCGATAGGAAAACAATAAAACCACTGCAGTATGTGTATGGATAGATGGTTAGGCCAGCGAATTCTCGGAAATCAACTTTCGTTCTCCCCTTTCTGGGAATAGGCTGGCTGCCTCTAGGGTTGATACTGCAAAAAATGGATCTCTTGTATTTGGAAAAGAGGCCCCGCGACAAGGGTAGGACACGTCGTAAGTCTAAAATTACATCGTCGTCTATTTTTAACACCATTAGCGCATTAGTGCAGTGGCCATCTAACCAACGGAGCCATGTCACCGCTTTGTAGGAGAGATTGCGAAAATTCTCTTGGAAATCCATTTGCACGAAGTCTCCGTACATTTGGTATTCGATGTCCAACTTATGGTCTTTGCTGGAATCCGACGTTGTGGCATTTAGAGTTCCTATCGCGAAAACCAGCTGAACTGTATATGGACTGACAATGTTTCGATCGCCAAAAACTTGCCGAAGTCTTTGACGGCGTTGGAAGTTGTATGGGGCCGTGTGTACGACCACTGCTAGATCTAGGTCTTCATGTTTTTGGCATAAATTTACCGGGTTTCTGAGGAAGTTTCCTTGTAGGACAATTGAAGCGTTTCTAGGTAGAATTGTATGACCTAGTTGTGCATTGAAATATTGTTTCATAATCTCGTCCTGGTCAATGGAAGTCTCTGGAATGGGGAATGCCTTAGTTGCTTCCTCTTGCAAAGACTGGCGGTTTTCAAGTTGGTCCGGTTGAGCTGCTGGTTTGATTTCTTCAGGGGGCTCCATCATGGGTAGTGGATTCTCGTGAACTGCCCCAGCCATATTCTGAACGTACTGTTCAGATTCGTCCCGCCAGTTGTCCTTTCGTACTAGGTTCACAGATACATCAGAGGTTGTTTTCCCTGTGTCTAGCACGATGTAAAACCAAATCAAAACTTGCGCAATCATCAGGATAGATAGCCAAGGCTTGCAGCAGGTTTTACTGGAGCAGAAAAAAAAAAAAAGAAGAAAACTATCTTGCAATGAAATAAAAAGGTCTGTTCTCTGAATGCTATGTCTTAATTTATTACAGAAGTAGGTCTGCAAAACTATTAAAAACTTAGAAAAACAGAAATGAGAAAGTGATCATCAGGATTTATGGAGGTCGATGTGTAGTTATTCAATGCCTAGAAGTATGAAAAATAATATGACCTGAAAAAATAAATACATGTACATGTAGTTTATTTTGTATTGCACAAAGACACCTCCTCTTTCACCTCTCCATTCTCTCTTTCTCTATTTTTGTCTGTCTGAGTATATCACTTCCCTTACTTTCTCTTTATCTGTCTTTGTCTGTGCGTGTGTATGCATGGTATGGAATTATGAACAACATTTTTTTGGCCACCTCTGGCACCATGTCCCTCGTATCCTCCCTCACTCCTTTTCTATACACAATCTTACATATCACATGTGATCTAAACGAATCAGACCATGCTTTGTTTTCATTTAAACACCAGTTCTCAAATAACCAGCTGGCAACGGGGACGTTTAATTTCGCGGCTCGCCACGCTTCCTCTATTCACACTGAGCTTCTTCGTGCGAGAAACACAAGAGAGTGCAACGAGAATATGATACTATTACTAAGCCACCCTTGTATGAAATTATGTGAAATCTCTGTAAAATTACACAACATTGTTTAAAAAAAAAAAAAGTCACTCAAGTGCTCGTCAACTCATTTAAAAAAAAAAAAAATGGTTTCATAATACGCTATTATAATCAGCACAGTGTGTTTTGACCGTGTATTCTTTGTTCAAAGACGTAAAAAGCTGAGAAAAGGAAACGACTAAATAGAAAGGAGACAAGAAAGTAAGCTAAGAAGAACAGCGAAGAAAAACAAAAACATTAAAAATTACCGTGATGCCATCGTTCCTACCACACAAAAATCCACTGCTGACTCTGTTCGTTAGATGGTGAATACAGCTATTGCTAGCACTCAATAGGGCATGGCAAATCAGGTAAATTACGTGACAGATTCAGTTAGTCCTTATGAGAATGCATATAATTATTTCAAAGTCCATATTCACTGTTTTTAATTCTTCCTGTCAGAATATAACTTTGATTTAGATATTAGAGAAAATGGACAATACCGCTATGCTAGGCTTGCCTTCTATTCCGATCACTGATCACAAACAAAAGTATTTATATTCGGTAGTTTCTCTTATATCGGGGTCGATGGTAAGAAGCCAACTTCTGTGTCCTCCTACCCGTTCACACAAGATATCACCATGATCTAAGATACTTCCCTTGACAGACATGACCCGCAGGGTGAACAGGGAAACTGACAATGACAATGTAGCATGACCAAGACATCGATACGTGACATACTTTGACAAAACGCACTTTTCATTGCAGTTTTTTAAAAGTTATTTCCCCACCTTTGGAAATATAATTTTCCACAAAATTAGAAGATAACGTATTGCACCAATTCTTTCCCCAGATATTCATTTTATATACTGCATGTTAGAGATTGAGTTTGCAAAGTTAAATACAATCTTTTTTCAAAACAGAATTTTCAAAGAAAAGGTGCTTTTTCAAGATTGGCTACATTGGAGGTCGGTTTTGCCTCAGGTACATTTAGGCTGGCGTCGGACTAACCATACACCATACATCATAGACCATATACCATACAGGGGCTGTCTAACTGACCATACACAATAGACCATACACCATATACGTGCATACACCCTACACTTTTACAGCTCAGAACAGTTGTGGTTTGAATGTCGTGCATGAGTTCTGTGTTTCATCTCGCAAAATGATGTTTTTATTAGGTGATCCCCTGATCATTGATCCTGTGATTCTGCATGCTTCACAGCAAAGAAAAATGTGGTGTAGACCTATCTACTGTACCCGCCGGATTGAATGACCCCGAAAAATTCCAGAACTATCCTCGGATGTCCCCAAACAGTGCAAATCAACGTCATCTGTCCAATTGAGTGGCTATACAACAAACAAAAAATGAACATGAACATTCATGTGTATGGTGTATGTTGTATGGTGTATGTTGTATGGTGTATGGCCAGTCAGATTCGCACAAGTCGTTACCGTGTGTTCATTTCGTGTATGGTGTATGGTGCATGGTGTATGGTGTATGGTAAGTCCGACGGCAGCCTTACAGTCTCAAATTATCAGGTGAACGCTTGTTTGTGTGTCTGCATATACATCGTATTACAAAACATTGACTTCAATTTCATAATCTGGCTATGCATGAATGTTAATAACCACATTCACATATGTGTATTCTGTTCTCCAAATACATGTAGACACAAGAGTTGTTTGTTTTTCTTAAGCCTATCAATCCTAATAAAATAGGATTATCTCCGCTTTAAGAGGCTGCTGTTATTTTCTGAGAACTTTGCGGATAGAAATTTGGAATTTGGAAATTTTGCCCGGAGAGCGGCACTCAGCCTACTCTTTCATCGATTTTTAACTGCCATAAGTTCTTTAACGTGCGTAACATACACATGGGACGTCCGAAACATTATCCGAGAAGTCTAAACGTCGGACTTCCCTACCTAGAGAAAACAAAGGGACCGAAAAAAATGCAGGTTTTTAATCTTTGCCCCCCCCCCCAATGGAAGGCCCCGCGCAACCGTACCGACCTGAGTTGTTTTCACCGGAAGCAGGCGCCAAACCGCAGATCACGGTGACCCCCAGACTCAAATACATCGTGAGCTCAGTTCTCTGTTGCCCTATCTCCATTTTTCACATTTTGAGAAAGTTGATGAGCTGTGTTCAGCACCTGTTTTTGTACATAGGAGATAGGACAACATGATTTTCAAAATACATGTATACCTGTTCGGGCAAGTGATCGGTAAAATGGCTCCAGTATAAGGTAGATTTACTATCCCTTTTTCACATGACATATATATCTCCAAATCGCCCGGAAAAAGATGAGATTGTTGTAGTCTCATATATGATCACATAACACAAAAGTGTTATGTTATTTTTTGACCACGGTTGTGGATAGCTGAGATAACCACCACTACAGGAGGTTGAAAAGCTTATAAAAACCATAACGATAATGGAGATAGGACAACAAAGAACTGAGCTCTCGACATGTAGTAGATGTTGCACTACCGCTTCAATATGTCATGTCTGGTTCTCCCCGCCCCATACCTCCTTCCTTTACATACACAGACACACACTCAGACACATCCTCCAGTATCCTGCCCTTCCAAGTCCTCCAGATCTCAAGTAATCCTCTAGTGTTTGCACCCCACCTCTCCCTCCCCCTAGCCAGCACTGCCTAGCTGTCTCCGAAAACTTCTTTCTCCTTCTGTTTCCCATCCTCGCCTGTTGACAGGCCAAATCCTAAATATTACATGTATTGTAGTTGTTGTCGATGAAAATGTGGTATAATTCTTCTAATTATCCATGACAAGTATATCATTTCTTAGTAATTATTATAAGGGCTTTTAGTTTAATCCTAAAAGTGTTGAGAGACCAATAGACATGAATAATCACTAAAAATTCTTTCACAAGAGTTAATTTACTAAATGCTGAGAGGCCCAATTTAACACAATTCGCCTAAAGTATATCTCTCTTGGCAGTGCTGTTATTATTATTATTTTTCTGTTTACCTTTATATTTTTGTAATGGTTCATGCCAAACTTATCTGAAGTCAACAATCTTCTTTCTGGATCGAGCGATCAGACTTGGGCCAGGTTCTACCGTACGTGTAAAGAAAATACAGTAGCAGTATGCGACAGGGTGGTGCAAAACCAGATTGACAGTTACTATTTAAAAAACACAAATCATTGAATGTCAACACACACACACACACACACACACACACACACACACACACACACACACAAAACCTTGATGTTGACAGGTTGTTACATAACACAGTGATGTCAAACTGTTTTCACAAAAAAGTCGGAAATTTTCCTCTGACACCCCCCCCCCCTCCCCCCGATCACAGCGCTGTCCGGTTACGTAAGAGTAAGACACTTAAAAATCTAGGGTTTTCATGTTTGCTAGAAGTTGTAATTGTCTTGAGAGAAGTTTTGCAAATCGTCACAAGATCCTGGGATGGGCCTAGATCTATATAATTATACAACTTTTGGAAATTTCAAGAACTAAAAAGCTCCCACAGGCAGTGCCGTCATCATAATCATCAAGCGTTATTACATCAGATCTAGATGGCCAACCGCTGCCCTCGTACACTAGTCTCTCTAAGATCGTGGGCACATTATTTGTTGTTGTCTGATGCGCTGATTTTCTATCAACAACTCTCACGCGACCACTTGACTGCATTTTGTCGGGTGTGAGGAATTAAGCGCTACGAACTTCGATCTCGCTCTTCAAACAGCCGCCGAACAAGTCCGACTATCGTCCGAGTTAACTATGAATGACGAGAACTCTTTTGTACTTCCCGCTCATTGTCGTCATCGTGCGAAATTTGTATCGCAAATTATTAAAAAACCGCATTTGTCTCGAGGATTCAGTAAAAATCGGCAGTTGATCGGCCAAAAGTAGGAAAGTCAGCGACGACCAAAATGTCGGAATTCCGACTAAAGTCGAAATACGTTTGACATCCCTGATAACACATTGTTATATATCTCGATAAATCGTTACATAAGACAATGTTAGTCTTTGTCCTGAATTGCTATTGTAAAGTGACTAGCGCCATCGACCTTTTATTGCTACCAATATGTGCGACCCAATAGTTGTCACCGTGTACAATCTCAACCAAGCTTTAAATGAAATAAATGCTTTAAAATCAACCTACTGTCAACCTACGTTTGCCCCCTTCTGTACATGTTCTACCTGTGGTTTTTCGTCTGTGTAGGCAATGCGCTATTTTGACCGTCAAGCAAATTACTCCCCTTTGTCGAGAACAAGAAGTCGTTCACAAGCATTGTAAAGAACCAAAATCATCTTTTCACTTGTTACGTGACATATAAGTGACAGAAAATTCTGAAAAAAACTCACCGTTTCATGAAAGTGCTTTTTTTTTTTTTTCATCGTAATGTTTTTCATATTATTATATTATTTTATAAAAATATAATAGAACTGCCAGACCGGCAACTAGCAAAACAATTCAAGAAAAACAAATAACACAGAAATCTATAACTTGATTG
>JBCAUA010096803.1:0-10357 GCA_038406235.1 Peronia verruculata
ATTAAACAATGCCAAAACAATTAAGCAAACAATTCACTCTGCTGCAGTATGTAATAGTGTATTAACTTCGTAACATTAACAACCGCCTGTGTTTGTGAGAAACACACTTTCTTTGCTGCTCCCCTGTAGTTCAGTCACGCTGGCCAAATTCTACTGGAGACAAGGCAGCCGGTATAGACACCACATCGGGCGCCGGATTTGGTTACACTAGGCTAGTATGCCTATGGATTATTGTAACGGATTGGTCCATTATGAGCTCGTATCCATGGTCCATAATGTTTCGTTTCCTTTTTTTTTTTTTTTAGCAGCAAAATGGGTTTTTAGTATGAAAAAAGGCCTTTTGAAATTTCAGAATGTGACATTTTTAAATTTTCATGAAATTTATCTTTTACAGACAAAGATCTGAAAATAAATAACGGTTTAGATATTCTATCAAACAACATGTTTACAAAATGTTATTAAGTTTCATTGAAAATTGGCAGAGTAGATAGATTTCAAAGTTGGCCATTTAGACAAGTCTAAATTGAATATGGCTGCTTTGCTATGGCAACTGTTCGACAAAGTCGTTTATTTTCACTGCTTTCCTCTAATTTGAGCATATTAAATTCAATGGAACAGGTATACGCAACGGTATATAAGTAAGGGGAAAAAATACAATCAACTCAGGGGCACTCCCCCCCCCCCCTTTCCAAACCTATCTATCTCTTTATAGAACTTTTGAAGTTTCGCTATTTTTACACACTTTTGACCTCTTCTGATATGAGAAAAATACCAGTTGGGATCAGAAACATCTGGTTTACGCCTCAAAGCGGCACCAACACAGAATCACGAGGAAATTATATTATATGGTAGGTTTTATAAGAGGAAAGTAATATATATATATTATCTGTATATATCTGTAAATAGCATTAGGGTGGACCGTCACCCGCTAGTCGGACCTACATGTTAGCGTTACACTGTTTCTGTAATGTCATTGGAAGGTTGACATAGATCTCCCTCTTCTTTCCGTTGCTATTACCCCCCCCCCCTCCCAACCATACAAACACATACACGTACACTCATAGGCTATGCAGCTACATAATTGCAAGGTTGATGAGTAAACAGAAGATCAGTTTATACAGTGCTAATGTTCACAAACAAAGAAAAGAAACAGACAGTCCTGGTGTGGAGAGCGTTTGTGTTGGATATGCTGGTAAACCCACTCAGAAGTCTCCAGAAAGATCTCGAAAGAAATTCAGCGAGTATGGGAAAATAAATACAAATATTGATGGGCGTCTTAATAATATCCATCTTTCTTTCTTGCTTTCTTTCTTGCTTTATTACTTTCCTTCTGTTATTCTTTCTCATTTTTCTTTCTCAGTTTCTCGCTTTCTCTCCTTCTTGTTTTTGTTGTTGTTGTTATTGCTGTGTTGAACCAAGTCTTTCGTGTATTGTTACTTATCTATTCATATTTCGGTCTCCCTATTATTCTTTGTCTGTTTTCTTTTTCCTTTATTCCTGTTTACGTTTTCTGACTTTTTCTTTCTCTCCTCATCTGTCTGCTTATTTGTTTGCTTATTTCTTCATCTGTCTATTGGCACCGATTGAATGAGTGTGTTTATGTGTGACTCTATGTCAAATTTTGCTTGTTTGTTGCTGTTGATGATGTTGGTTGTTGCTGTTGTTTTATTAGTTTAATTATTTAAAGTAGTATATCTTGCTCATAGTAATGGGTGATTTTGCCTATTGGTTTCCTCTGATTTGACCATCTAACACTGCTGAGTTACATGGTAGTGGTTAAAATTATCCCAGCTCTCCCTTCCACACCCTCTCCCAAGGGTTTTTTTTTCCAAAAAAATTTCAGGGGTCCTCTCCCCTACCCCTCTCCTCCCTCCACCGACACCCCATGCCCTTCGCTATTAAGGGGGGAGGAGGGTCCTGAAACTGGGTTTTTGTTCAAAATATTCGATTCTGGGTTTCTGTTTTCTCTTAAAAGTTTGGTCTCTGCTGAATATAAAAATGGTGTAAAAACGTTGGTATGTCCATTCTAAGGTGTCGGGAGGGTGGTCAAGCGAAGGTTGACCTGTCCATCTGTCATCCAGGCTCTTGCTCATTTCTGGCTCTCTATTCCGTGATAGATCATCACTATTTCGCCGGATATCGGATATAGACATATTGCATAGAGGAAACGTGATTATGATCGCCCTCATCAATACTGGGAGGCCCAGTGCTAGGGGTGGACACTGACCAACTGAGGCGCTGACCACACCGAATATCAGTGAAAATGTTTACCTGGGCCTCTGAAATAGATTACCCACGGCCTTATAAGGGTAAAATATGCCGCGTTTCTGCTTTTTCAGAATGTAATAGTGGATTATCCGTCACGGGAAGGGTAAAAGCGCTCTTGGTTTTGACCAAGGAACATAATATGGCGGTCACATAGGGAAGCAAAATGGGGGAAAATGGGAATAGGTGCACAGGATAAAAGGCATAGAAATCATGGAAAGGGGTCTCACTTACTCACTCTCGCCTGGATCCCCCCCCTCCCCCCGGGACATAGGCCAGCCACAAGAGCTGTCCAGGCATCCCGATCCTGGGCCAGACACTCCAGCTGCCCCCAGGTGCAACCCATCTTTTGGGTATTTGCTTCCAAGTCCCGGCGACAGGTGTTTTTTGGTCGGCCTGTTTTCTTTTCCTTTGGGAGTTTCAGACTAGGGCCTGTCTTGTGATACTGGATAAGAGAGATCTAGTAGGTGAAATAAAGATTTTTTGGGGTTGAAGATCCCATCAGAAGCTCGTTAGGGCTGTATTTTTAGCGAAAGAAACTCAAAGTGTGTTTTTCTCAAATTTTATTTATTTTTTTTTAATTTATTCATTTATTTATTTATTTATTTTTTTGCTTGCTTTTTTTTTGTTTGTTTGTTTGTTTGTTTGTTTGTTTGTTTGTTTGTTTGTTTTTTAGCACAAATGTGCTATCTCCTTTCTTATTTATGAAGCAATTGCAATGAAATTTGACATGAATATAGATCAAACCAATAAAAATTATGTCAGAGGAGATTTTTGATGTTTTAAACTTTTGAGAAATGTGAGATTTTGTGGTCAAATTTTCGAAAAATCGGTGACCTTTTCACATATCAAATTTTTAAAAAATGCAGAAAAAAAAATACTAAGCACTTTACCAAAAATCTGTTCTGACAAAATTTAGAAATGGAATAGTAAAATATGTATATAAAATTACAAACATATCGGTTGATAAAGTTCAGATCCTATAGAAGCTAAAGTTACGTAATATTGCGTAGCAAAATCCAAGATGGCGGCCGTTGCTATGGCAACCATGAGTATTTCGATTTTTTTTTTTTTTTTTATTGTTTTTCTCTAATTTGACCATGCCGAATTCGATGGTAATGGATAAAATAACCTGTCTCCAGCGGTTTCCAAAATGACTCCCAGGACCCGCCCCCCCCCCTCAACGCGGCCATTGACTGAGGGGGGTTTAAATGTTAATATATAATTATATTGGCCATTCTGCTCTTCTGGCTCTGTTGTTTTATGCCATTCAAACAAATTATGAGTCCCTCTCACAGTCAATACGTTACAAGAATGTTCTACTTCCCAAAGACTATTCGACACTTTATTTCGCCCATGAGTCTGTTCTGACACACAATGATCTTGAAAATTAATGCTGAATCGTATGGCAGCGATTTAAAACTCTTGAATCGTACTCATTTCGTCTTTCTGTTTCTTCTAGTGTCCAAATTGCATGCAATATTCAAAATGTCTGTCAACCCCTCTTCCAATCTATCCACTTCAAAAGCTCTCTCCTTACAAAAGCCTGTTTCATTTCATTATTTCCATGTATCTGTATTGACATTGATCCATGATAACTAATCTGCCTTCCAGTCATTGAAAGATTCACGACTCCAAACCACATTGGCGTTCGTTTTACAATATTCCGGCACCTATTTGTTTATAATCCGGTACTTAATTTTTCAAAAAGCATACATAATTGGGATGTGATTTGGGCTCATTTTGTGACTTTCATTGTCCTTTGATAAGCGGTCACTGTGATATTTGTGAAAGTAAAACATAAAAGAAAACGAAAGGTGCATTCCATGTTAGATATTCAAAATTCTCATTTTTTTAATTGAAATTACACTCCCTCCTACATATTATTTCTTTAATGTGTACATATACATCAGAAACCCATAGCTCCAGCCAATTATAGCCTCTTTTCCCCGTCAAAACTATGGCATAAACGTCGGTATGTTTTTAACTTTTTGTGGTTTGTTTTTGAAGGTTGTGCAGATAGCTGTATAAAACCCTCTGTCAACTTATTCATAACTTTTTCATACGTCAAAGTAATGTTGCTTTTTCACAGTATAAAGCTACATTTGGATGCTAGCTTTCGAATTATGCAGTGAAGGCATTCATATTTCATGAATCGCTAAGTGACACACAAATGACACACAAAAGTTTGATAAACAATTATAAATGAGATGGGTTTAAAAAATTCATGTACTCCAAACAAAAGGAACTTGTGAAAAATCCTTTATCAAGAGGAGAAAACAGCCGGTGATACATATAACTTTATGTGTGTCACTGGTTGGTGACACACATAACGAACTGCTCTAATTTAATTTCTTCAACAGTTTCAAAGCTGAAACTTTTTATATTTTGATGTTAAATAGCACTTGACTGATACTAGGATTAAAAGTTAAACTGAAAAAAAGATTGTTTTTAAAAGATAAAACTAAAATATTACAGAAACTTTACAAAATCATCGTGATCTAGGATGAACAGAAATCAGTATATCTAACATATTACAGGGTAATTGTATTATTTCTTCTTTTGGTAATGACACAAATCATTCAGACAAGAGCAGTGTTTCGTATAGTTTTAATCCTAGAATAAATACATTTTGACAGAGTGGAACATTTCTTCATCCAAAACACCGAACCTATGTAAATTCTAGAACGTCTTCACTGTTAAGCCAACATTGTTTCTGCAATATCAGACTTTGAGCTGTGCTTCTGCAGCATCTTCCTTTTAAACGTTTTCTTTCTCAAATGTCAGCAGTTCTTCTTTTGGATTTTGGTTTCCTCTGTACTAAGCATTACTTTTGTTTTTTCTTAAACATTTCCTATGCCTTTCTGCACTTGAATATGGGTGAGAAAAACAATAATTAATGAACAAGTTTTCTTCCAAAAACAGAATATGAGGTAAAGAGCAGAAGAATTTGGTGCCTGCAGAGAGACAAAATACTTCTCTTATGAGTGATGATTACAGAACCATTTATGTTACCATTCCTTACTTCTTCACAGCTTTAATAAATGGGTTTGTATTTGAGTCTTCATGTAGCAACAATACACTAAAACAGAGCTCACTGCTTGTTTCATTCTGCAGAACTTCATTGTGTACTATGTGTGTCACACTTATGTTATGTGTGTCACTCTCAGGCTATGTGTGTCACTGAAACAAATGTGAGTCCTTCTGTTACTGATATTTGTCACATTTTCATCAGATGGAAAAGATAAAAATAAAAAAAAAAAGATAGCACTGAAGATTTTCATGAATTCATGTTAAACCCTTTAGCTTCTTATTATATGTGTAATATACATCAGTTGTTATAAAATACAGGTATTGCAGACAGTTTTGTCTCATTTAAAAAGGTCTGATTAGGATGATAATGATGAAATGTTGTCTTATTTGATACAGTGAACAAACTCATTAAAATTTCTAAAATTAAAATCACTTTCAAATTTGTCTGACATAAAAACTTGTTCTATCTTGCTCATTAATGCATTAATGCATCTATCAACAAAATTCTTCATCTGATTAAGTCTAATTAGAGTGTGTTCCCCTAATTATATAACTGAAGTCAGAGAGTGACACATAACGCTCGCAAAGTGACACACAGGACGCTGAGTTTCATCAGTCTTTTGAGAAACATAAAGTATTGCAAGTATTAAATATCGTTTTTTATCGATCTTTACATATATATTCTATCATATTTAAGAATCAGAAAAATTGATTATATAAAATCAGAGAATTTCCAGATAGACAATCTGAAGTTGAAAAAAATGAATTCAGAGCGCAACACACATAACGCTGACTTTTAGAGGCTGCAAGAAATCTTAGCGTGCATGCCACACTTTAGTACATTTTTCTCAGCAAAGCTGAACCATTATTTTAATATCCAGAGATAAAGATATATATTAACCATTCAGAACTTTAAGTCTACAGGCAATAGTTTGTTTGAAAATAAAGAAAAATAGTGACACAGATAACATGGAATCCACCAAAAATGTTTTTCTAATGTTACTTTGCGTATCACAAAATTGTTGCAGTTCATTTACAGGAAAACATTCCTTTTTTTTTTTTCAGCTGTTTTGCCGACCAAGCCTTGCATTGCTTAACAATCGTCAAACGCTTGATTTCACTTGCCTTTGTCAGTTGGTTTTTGCGAGCTGGTTTAAATACTTTATGTCCAAACTCTTTGATCAGACAGCGAGACACTGTTAGAGCTAGCAGTTGTACTTTTTTTCATTAGTACTAAACAATTTCTGGCATGAACTGGTTAAAGAATTCATGATGATAAGTGTTGTGGTCATACAATGATCGCTCTAGGCCTTGTTTTGTCTTTGATGGAGTTTTATTTATTTGTTTATTATTATTATTATTATCTTTTGTCTGTAAAATTTTCATAACTTTGGTGTTTGACCACAACATAATACACATTAGTTTTACTTCAAGACCGTCTAGCACTACTCATTTCATACTCCAGGCAGCCCTTGATGTGTGGAGTCCCAGTTTGCGTCCTCTATGTTCCTGAAAGTAGGTTAGTTGAGTTCGGAAAATGTTAATTTTTTAGTAAGATCGCATTGACAATTCGATGCATGACAGCACTGAAAAACAACAAACTATCAATGATAATGTAGCATTCACACACAAGGGCAACGCATGGACGTCAGTGCTGATACTCAGAGGGAAAACTTGATAAGTTTCAGAGAGAAAACTGACTCATAATATTGAAGTGATGTAATATTCACAGAGCAAACGAAGTGAATTTGGAGTTAACTTGGATTTCTAGGCGTTATTGTCATTATGGTACACTGTTGGTGATACATGAAAAATAACTTGATGTTATGTAGACTTTTGTCTTCAGAAACGGCTTTTTGCTACGTTCTGAAATATAACATAATCGTGACATACTTTCTGTTGCCTTTTCTTACCCCCCCCCCCCCCCGCCACCCACCCTCTCTCTTTCTCTCTCTCTCTGTCTCTCTCTCTCCCTCTGTGACTCACTCTTTCTCTGTACGTCTCTTTCTCATATTTCCTTCCTTTCTTCTCTTTTTCCAGTCTGTTTGCTTGTGCTGGATTGCAAAGCCGATGCTTGTAGACACTGCCCCCCCCAACCACCCACCCCCACAAACATACTTCCCCCACACCTCCCCTTTCGTCAAGAAGTTTGACCACAATGTAGTGAATACAATACATGCAAGTACATGCAAAGATATGGTATGGGCGGGAAGCATCCCGTAAGATCCAACAATTCGCCGGGAGTAAGATGGATTCAAAAGTGTGTGTGTGCCTGTGCCATAAGGTGGGTAACGAGGAAAGCCGCTCTCCTCATGTCGCTCTCCGCGTGCACAGGTGATATTATTATAAGGTAATTATTTATATTGATCATTTAGTCTACTTTTTTTACAATTACATTTAATTATTTATATATATTGTATTATTATTATTATTATTTGCAAGTCCTACTCTCATCTGGGAAAGGCGAACTGATTCTAAACAATTAAAGATGCACCATAAAGACCCCGCATTTTATCATTTGGCCTTATTTTAGGTTGATCCCCATTGGGGGAGGGGAGATATGGTTTTATAAAATTAAACCGAAAAGGAAAAACAAAGAAAGTACGCAGGCAACCATTGCTGTAGCCCAACAGGACAATAAAGAAAAAAAAGAGGAGATAGCCCTCGTATAGGACTGGAAAGCTTTATAGAAACCTAACCTGATGAAATGCATAGTGAGAGTTTTTTTTTTTTTAATTTGATAGACTTTGATTTGTACAGTTGTATGACACACAACTGCAAAATCTGCAAATATACAAGGCAGTGTGAAAATGTTTTTATATCCAAAGTTGACAGAAGTGATAAGGTGCTTATCCCTTGCAAAAACTATAACCCTTTATAACTCCCTCGTCGTTCAGTTTGAATAAAGACTTAACATATAGACAAAGAGCGTTCTATTCCCTGCCTACGGCAAACCAGCGGCTACAAGAAAAAAACTCAGAAATGTTTATATTTTAAAACTGAAATACATGTGAAAAAAATTGATCAACAGAGGAGGAAATGGGGTGTCAAAGTTGAAAAAAAAGAATGTCGAAATGATTTTCAATACAAAAGTATCCTGTTCAATTATCCTGAGTAGAGAGGGGCAGTGTGGCAACAGGTTTTAACAACCGCTATGATATTAAATTACGTAAGTGTCCTTTCTCTCTAGTTTATCTCCTCTCCTTCGACGCTTAATACACCCAACAATACTCGTTTGGAATACCCAGAGCGTTTTAGATTTAGCTTAGACTGGACGTTAGCCCTTTCATTACCGAGGCTATTTGAACATTCATTCTGTGATCCCTCATACAACCACAGTCAGAACTCTCCAGCTCTTAAACTGACCGACATCCTTAGAGTTACCTGAGCGCGTATGTTTTCACGACGCCTACGTCGAATAGTTAGTGATGGGATCTGATGATTGTCAATCTATTTCACTCCCAACTCTGGTTCCAGTCGCCAGTCAAGTCGGAAAGTTCCAGAGACAACTATGACCTCTGTGTCAAATGTCACAGAAACTGCAGTGAGGCAAGGGAGGACAACTAGAGCTGAACGGTGCTGGTTATTTCCCATGGTTTATTTATTGTTCTGGCCATGCACAAAGTCAGCCATTTATCAGTGGACTGACAGAGCATTATCGTCATTGCTCTACTGGCAACATCAGACTTCAGGTCGTGGCTCTGTGCGCTCATAATCAACCTCTCCATCTGATACTGTGCGGATGATTGTCTCTTGTAGATTTAGAATATTGTGAAATTCTCTGCAGGTAGAATGGGCAACCCCTTTGGTATTGCGTCCCGACACTTTGTTGTATCCTAATGATCTGTAGAAATTTCAAATGCAATTTTTTTGTCATCTATATAAGTCAGTGTTGCAAGTGAGGCACTAGCAATGGTGATGCCCATATCAACCTGGTTTTACTTAAGGGGTTCGGGGAGGGGGAGAGGGGGTTGGAACCAAAGGGCGGAATTTTACTTTTTATATATATATTTTTTTTCAAAATGAGACGCCGTGACATAATTAGTGATCATGGCATTGTGTCTTTCAATAAGTTCAGCTATTTGAACTCGCAAGCTTTCAGTTGATAGGTGTGATTTCTCTTGTTATTGACAAGATAAGGGAACATTTGATTGTCACAGAGTTAATGTTATAATGTCATCTGATGAAAGATTTCTCGAAAACTTCATATTAGTAGTTTCATTTACATCTTTTCATTAGACAAATCACTCATTTCACGTTGGTTACTGTGAGACAGTATTAAACTATACTTTCATCTAACATAGCGACGCCATTGTTTGGAATGGAGTTACAGTGGGACAGTATTAAACTATACATACATCTGACATAGCGACGGCATTATTAGGAACGGATCACCCGAATCGAGCTGGCAGAAATTGCCCCTCCGAATGTCAGGGCGTACGAGAATCTTTCTCGAGGCTGTTGGAGTGGCAGCCGTAGAAGAAATAGTTCGAGATAGATAATACTAATGATGTCATAGAGATAATTGTGTTTAGGCTACAGTTTTAGACTGGTTCGATTACAAGAAACCTACAAGAACTTACACACATTGTTTGCCAGATTATCTGTTTGTATCACTGACAGATATCTGTGGCTTATAAGTGGAGACCATTAGGGGGAGGGGGGATGTACAACAGATGAGGTATGACTATTGTAAGTTATTTGGTGAAGCTTTGGAACCTCTGGTATTGCTGTAAAATGTTCCGGAAACTTTGAACTAAAATGATTTCAAAATTGCCATATTTCACAATGATTTGCAAAATTTCTGTGGTACTAGGGCTGTCCCACGGAAAACCGGAAAAGGTCCATAAAATCAACATTTTTTGCCCTATGATAAAAAAAAAATTGAACACATCATACCTTAACATGTGCTTTATTTCTCAATGTAATCACCATCCCGCTGGATGCATTTTTCCCATCGCTGGATCAGCGAGAAGATACCTTCCCTGAAGAATTTTTCGTCAAGGGATTTCAACCAATCTTTCACGGCTTCCACGAGGTCTTCGTCGTCGGTGAATCG
>JBCAUA010096814.1:0-10356 GCA_038406235.1 Peronia verruculata
TTAACAAACCTTGAAACCCCTTCCAGAGTTTTTGTGCCCCCCCCCCCCCCCCGGCTAAAAGAAGAACAGTCACGGATGTTTGTTACCGCTTCACCACGAGATCTGAGAACAATTGTCACCGGTCTTGTGCATTTTTTATGCGTTTTTCTGTGTCAGTGGTAGCGAATAGTTTGGAGTGTTTGTACCCCCCTACTAAAATTAAACAATCGTTGGCGTGGACGGAGAAAATCTATTGCATACTTCAAAATGGTCAGGAAAACTACCCAGACATGATTAATTAGGCAAGAACGCTCATTTAGATTGCTTTGCATTTCGGAAAAGGAAAGGCCCATACATAATGAAGAGACGTTTTTTAAGGAGACACAGTGTTGGTTGCATTAAGCTCTTTAAAGCAAACGTTCAAGACCACCTGCCTTTACCCGCGATCTTAGTCTGGCCCAAATGTTTCTGATGTTCACCAGAATTAATTGTGAAACCAGTCAAGAATCCTCCAATGTATACGCGTACGTCCAATTTTCATAAAATCTGGGTTGGAAAATCAACAACTTCTATAGAATTCAGCGTCGGCGACTACATTATTTTTTGAAGCGGAAATGATCTTATTTATCCCCTTCCATAACTGGCTGAGCAAAATCCTTGCGCTGAATCCCCAATTAAATTTCGCAACCTTCTCAGTGAATCCCCAGATGGCTTCAACGAAGAAAACCATTACATCTGACCCAGCGCCTATCATTACAGGCCAAGGCTTGCCACATAACATCGTATTATCTCAACGACAGCTTCATACAACGGGGAAAGAGTTTGAGATGTAAGGTTCAAAATTCGGACAGTTCCAAATCTCCATTGCTATATTTTATATCTCAGACAAAGCTGGCTGGCATCCTGGTATGGACTATTGTTATCCCCAAGGTGTTACACTCTCTTACTATAAGCTCAAGCCCTCACAGCCAGCTTAGTGGAAAAGATTACATGTTTAATCTTCTCATAGGAAGAGTTTCTCATTGAACGTAAGGATATCCACATACCAATGAAAACAGTATTTACATACTGTGATTATACAACTTGTGTGTGTGGGCATGTGTGTGAGTGTGTGTGTGCGTTCGTTTTCATTCACCACGGGTCTTAAGAACCGCAGCTTAAATCTTTCATCGACTATGCTATCAGCTAAGCATTTTCTGTTTACAAGTATATCGTGATGTTCGATTGTTATCAGTGCTATAGGGTTTTTTTTTTTTTTTTGCATGGCTCTTAACTGTCCGTGCATCACGAAAAGAGCTTTAGCGTTCATTCTATTGAATATCTAAGAAATAGATCGGCTTGGGCCTACACTCTGAACAGCTCAAAACTATCCATGTACATATTCTCATATATGCATATTTAGGATAGGACAACACAGCAACGGTTTCTGAATGATTAGTTAACCTTTTATTGCATGTCAATTTCAAACACAGATACAAATGGTTCAACCGTGAAATCCGCTCGCTTAAAGTGACAAAATGCACCGGTTTCTCAAAGAGTCAAGCTAAAACAAAAATAAATAAATAAATAAATAACAAACAAACAAACAAAACAAGTGACTCAGCTGCCAGGCAAAAGTTCAGATAGATGATTAATTTCTGCCATCAATACATTACAACTGTATCAGTCAAACAGCAAATGGTGTCACTGTCTTATGTCACCTGAAAATCAATGATCCGCTCCACGAACTCAGAGGTCATGCAATTCACTACATGTATATCCATACAAGACGAGTCAGCCTCGAGGTCAGCGCTCCAAGCGGCTGTTGCCCGTCCATGGTCACTCGCTCTATGCTCTCCGCCCATCCCTACCACAACAGCCAACAGTCAGCTAATATCATTAAAATTTAATTCATGAACCATTCTGATCATCGGCCAAATGGGAGATCGCTGTGCTCAATCCCATTACTTCACTTTACCCGTGAAAAAGAAGGATTGAACAAGTAGTGGGAAACAACAACAACAACAACAACAACAACAACAACAGCGACAACACACTTTTGCGCCCTTTGCTTGAAACATACACCGTGAAAAAATTCTAAAGAAAATAAAGCGTAAAGAGACTTTCTTTTACTTATTGTTATAATTTTATTAATTTTTTTTTAGTGATCATTCTTTCGAATGACATGAAGTGAAAGGATGTTTCTCCTTTCTACACTGCTTGCTAAAATCTCTTCTTGTCTGGCAAAAAGAAGAAACAAAGCTGATCAAAATGATTCTCCATTACACGAGTCCCTCTTTTGGGAGGGGCAAATAATCTGCGAAACCATTTCCCATTCCCCCCCCCCCCTTTTTTTTTTGTTTAGAATTGACTTTCCAGGAGATGCCGATTTTGTGTATCTTCATTTTACCGCCGACAAAAAATTTCTCCAAACTGAAATAACTACCATTTAAAAATTGCTCATTTTGTTAAGAAGTGAATTGACATTTAAAATGACTTGAATTTGTTTTTTGAATATATAACGGTAAATTTCACTCCTAACTTCTTTAAAGAATAATACAATGTTTTTGATAGTAGTTTTCCAAGCTATCAGGTACCTGAGATAAAGTGAAATAAAGTAAAGAATAATACTATGTTTTTGATAGAGTTTTCGAAGCTATAAAGTACCAGAGATGTAGTAAAATATAGAGTAAGGCAACACCTAGAAAATTACTCTTTAAAATATTGGCTTTCAGAGTGAGTCAGTCTCGGTCTAACACACAAGCATAAAGAACCAAATTTGATACAAATTCGGACAGACTGGTGGACAAACTAAGCTGTGACTTGCTAGCAACTGTTACAATCGGGCATTGTTTTGTTGCTGGGCTACTTTGACAAACAGTGGCCTTTGACTTCAATTTCACGTCAATGGCGAACGCTGAGACCAAAGATAGGAGCATTTAGGCACAAGACATGACTATCAAAGGACCCCAGTTTGAATGTTATCAGCTAGAAGTAAGCGGCACGGGCACAAAGAATGGAACTGTGATACTGCGGTCAGGTTCTCTTGTCCAGTCTCCTTCCACAGACCTACTTTTAAACAACTTGTATTGACAGCTGCTCCACTGACTTGCCTAGCGCCTCCAAGTGTATCGGTAAAACTTTAAATGGAGTCATTGTGTACGTAAAATGAAAATAAACGATCTAGACCATGCACTCGGAGATGAAGCAAATTCAATGCATTTACAAATGATGACTCATCCTCGGGGTCTTCTATTGATCAATCTAGATCTACCTTTTTGTTTGTCTATCACCCTGTCCTACTTACCTGACCCCGCCGACTACCAATTCTCTGAAGATCAACAGTCCTAGTTATCACCCTGCCTATCAGTCTCTTTATACTGCCAGCTTTTGTGCGATGCGTGTAACCCTCTATAGCCCAACGTGATTATAAGATAAATTAAGACAAGAATAGATATTATACATACATGTAAAAGGAAATCACAGACCTTAACGAGAGGAAGGGCCACGTGAATAACAGTATTGACAGCGAACGCTTTGCAGTCATTGCTGCGATTTGTTGAAATCCAACGTTCATTTGAAGGAAAGTTAGCATTTCGTGGTGTATCTTTCGGTTTAAAAACTCGGGCTCTAGAGGGTTAACTTCCCATTCTTCTAACCTATCTGCATACCCACCTGAGAGTCATTTTCCGATTTCCATCTGGGCATCTCGATATCTTTCTATGATGCTACCTCCCCTTCCTGCATACTTATCTTTCTACGCCCTCCTCACCCTATCTATCTGGGTGCCTCTAAGTGTTTGCTAGAGATTTCACATTTCTGTAACTACCGTGAACACTTTAACCAATTGGAAACAAAAAGTGACAAATAATGCAGACAGACCATAGAATATTTATAACTACAACAAACAGACGCCAAAATAAAGTGAACAAATAAATAAATGATAAGCAATAAAACAATCAAATACTTGTAAGAATAATAATAAATGAGAAGAAAAGACAAATATAAAAATATATATATTTCATATCAATAAACAAAAATAACACATGCAAACAAAGAAGCATACAAATTAGCAATATCTGGCACCAAAAAATGCCCACTTCTACAGCTCTCCCTACCCTCACCCTTTCCATGTCCATAGTAATCCCAGGCCCGCTTTTTTTTTCTTCTTCTTCTTCTTTGTTTCCCCCTTTTTTGTATTATTATTACAGTATTATCAGAATGTACATTACAATATTACAGTTCAGTAAAAATAAAATAAAATACCGCGTACTATGCACTATGCACAATAAATGGATAAAACAACTTTGACACAAGACAGTGAGATGAGAGAGGAAGAGAAAGAGAGAGAGAGAGAGAGAATCCAGAGTTGCACCGTACCTTAGCTAGAAGTAGCTGGGGGTTCCACGCCAGAGCTCCGCCGTTTACTTGGTACTCGCCACCGTCAGCCGCACACAAACTGTGGACTGAACCCGCGCTATCGTCGGCCTTTTTATATACTGTGTGCGGCATTTCTCTGGCAAAATCCCGTAAGTACGACAAGTGCGGTGTATCAGATAGTCAACATTGAAACTGTTCTTGTGTTAGTAGTTAGTGCCACTTTTCAACCTACCTACCTACCTACCTACCTACCTACCTACCTACCTACCTACCTACCTACCTACCTACCTACCTACCTACCTACTTACCTACCTACATACATACATACATACATACATACATACATACATGACGATAGAACTGCCGACAATAATATGACACTTCGCACAGCTTTTCATTGATGGACAATACGTAATAGTCCAAACGCGTATTGATTTCTGTATATATTATGTGCTTGAGTGCGTGTACAGGTATGTATATTATGGCATAAGCAATTGTCTGCCCGGAACAGTGAAAACACATCGATTCATACAAAACAGAAAAGACATGATGAGCTGGTATTTCGCTGCCATCGGCCGCTGCTACAATGATATTGAAATAGAGTGTACGCAGTCACTATCAACACCAGTAATGCTGTACAGCGAATGGTCTAGTTACAGCATTCTTTGGGTCACATCTGGATTGAGATGACATGCACTCGGGCCGTCTTAACGCTTTGACTCGATGAGTACTTGCTCGGGGCCCCACGGGAGCATAGGAGATCCATGCTAATCTATGTGTGTTGGTATAGTAATATCTTAATTATTTAAATGCTATTCCTGTGAGCAACTGTGGCAGGACTCCAGGCCACTAGATCTACTGTCCCTAGAGTCTCATGCTGCTGTTAAAGGTGGTCCCACCAGCACGAACCGTCTACAGAGCTTATAGGTGTGTGTCTAACGATTGTAAAGGAAATGTGTTAGTGTGTGTGTGGGGGGGGGGGGAGGGGGGGTCAAGAAGAGAAATATGAACCCGACGATTTCGTTACGATTACGTTGTTTATATGTTACGGACAAGCTATTAAATTATGACATCATGGCCGCTATCTATTACTCTGTCAGAGTGGTGTTAATGGACGTTTCAGTGCACCAGTTGTCCCAAAACTGTGTGTTCAGCATCATAACATCCGGTATGGCCTTACCTCCTCAAGAAATCTAGTCCAGTCAGGCCCTTTTGCAGACTTGGAAAAAACTCTAAAATGTCAGAAATTATCCCTGCTTGTTTGTTTGTTTGCTTGGTTGACTGCTTGTTTGTTTGGTACGGCTTTTGTCTATTGTTTTGTTTATTTTATGTTGTTTTTCATGACAAGATCCTGGATAACTGACTTCTAAACATCAGTTTTAGTGTAGTATTTCCTTATTTTTTAACAGGATGGCATAGCGATGACAGCTTTTCTATTTGAATCAAGTTGATTTAAAAGTCACAAAGAAATCATTTTTTTACCACATATCGTGTCATGCTTTAGAGGTCAGTTATAGATATTATCTCATCATTTAATCCTCACAGATCGCCAGTCTTGTTCTGAGCCCTCCCAAACTTAATCTGAAGCAAATAGGGATAATTGCCTAACACATTATATTATAGAAACACATAAATCTGATAAACATCAAAACAAAAGGAAGGAATGTTAACAACATTATCTAAACTGCGTCTTTGGGCTAATGATATCTTGAATACAACAGCTAAGAATTAATTTATCTTTTTCTTCTTTTCTAAAACATCACACCACCACTCTTCCATTGGGTCAACGTGTCACTCTTGACATATTGTTAATGCTGTTTCATATCTGTGCTTGTTAATACATGTAGTTGTTATCGTGTTCTGAAAGCCAAAAATACAATAACACAATTTATTATGTAAGATTACCCCCAATGTCTCAGAAGAATCAACAACAGATGTTTCCCTTCCTTGAACTTGTAAGACGTGTTCAGCTCTTTCGTAAGATCGTGACAAACTAGAGAAGAGAGGTTACCGAGTGAAAACTAAGCACAACAGAGACCATACAAGAGTCAAAGCAGATGATTTTTCTTGAAGTAACTTTACACAAAGTACCAATCTGTTGTATCACTTACCTACTGGTGGCACAACTGTTGCTCTGTTCTCCCTTTGATCTGAGTTTCCACTTAATATTATTTCAACCTATAAATACGCACACTGTTGGTCATCAGATCTATCTTAAACTTTATGTTCCGTTGGGACACTCACTTCACCCAGTGAAATATTTTGTAGACCTTAGACACTAAATAGAAAGTTAGACATGCACCACTTACAAGTAAATTCACCGTAAACCGTCACCTTCGAAATAAGTTATACGAGAATCGATTTTTTTCTTTTTTTAACCAAATACAATTATCTTTGAAGCATTTGGAATTTTAAAAAGACGGAACATGAGACGGACAGAAATAATAGTAATCATTCCTAACAATGGGAGGCTAATCGATTACTAATGAGTCACTGCAGAATTTTCAGTCTGCATTTTTGTTATCGAAAATAATAATTATTTTCCTTCTAGCAACAGATGTAGGTGAAAATTGGAAAGTTCTAGGAAAACCCAATTGAAATTAAACTTTTTACCCTGTACTTCTTGTGACGAAGGTGTAAAAAAAAAAAAAAGGAAGTTAACACGGTAACGATGGGGAGACAATGACACATTGCAGGATTTACCACAGCTTTGCCGGTAGGAATAATATTCGGTAAGTGGAAATTGGCATGCAATGAGATAAATCACAACAAAAGTGACACATTTATATAAACTGTCCGCAATGGATTCCATCAACGCACTTACCCTGACAGAGAAAACTGTTCCTGGTGCAATGAAAACTACTAGGATCTCGTTATCAATTTTACCGTTCCTCTTCCATTTGCGGGTTAATTCGCCTAGCCGTCCCACACACAACTCATGCCACATAACACTGACTGAAACAATTTACACGCACTGCTCGGTCTCCGGAAAACGCTTCGAATCCCTGCCCCGTGAAACAAGGCAAATGAATTCAAATTACATTTGAATGCCACCAAATGGCATTACTCCGGGGGCAGACGGTCTCTGTGGAAGGACTAAAGGCCCTCGATAATCAAGCTCGCCTTTCTCGGCGCATCCGCCCGGTGGAGGTGTCTTCAGTGTCTGTGATGACGCCCTAATGGATGTTCTACAGCAGGTTTGAGCCGGATGGCCTGAACTCTCCAGGGACACGCAATAACGGACAGAACCGTTCCTGGAGAGAGCTCTCCAAGTCTGGCCATCGCCAACTCACAGGTATAAGAGAGGGGGCAAATTTGGGGAAAATGAATCCTGAGATATATTTGGGATGGAACTGACACGTCGAATAACGAGCAACAAATAAAAGCATTGATTTCGTTGAGAACAAGTAAACCTATCAATTAAACGGTGACCACTTTGATATTCTGGTTAAGGGTCCTAAAGTTTCGCGTAAAAACTTTGGCCTGGTGAGAAGATTTAAAAGAATGGACAAGATTCACAAAAGAGGGGAAAGGGTAAGGAAGATAGAAAATAAGTGAAGACGGAATATCAAGCCTATTGAGTTTCAATATTGAGTATAGCATTTCAGAGTTTCATACCTTGCTCTGCTGGAGCTAACACATTTTTCTTAATTCGCTTGGGGTGTGCACTACATTCAAATGTCTATATTATTATTACTCACCATGCTTGAGTCACGAAGAAATGATCAGAGCTACGTTTAATCATAAGGAATCTACTATGTCCATAAACTCTTACAAAATATACTGCATGAATGTATTTTGCACATGCTGGGCAAAACACGTCGGTGCCTGCACACATGCACTCACACTTACAGACACATACACATACACACATACACTCACAAATGAAGATATAAAACCCATTACAAAAGCATCCGCTTTACAAGCTATTCTCACTCAGTGCATGGATTGAAGGAAAGACAGATAGGAGTTAAAGAGAGAGAGAGAGAGAGCACTAAGAACGTTGAGAAAGAGCGAGAGAATTTAAAAAACAAATAGGATGACAGACAGCAAATTGTGCAATAAAGAGTGGCTTGCATCTACATCTCCTCCAAATTGTAGGATACACAAAGCTAAGGATTCTTTGCAGCCAAAACACAATATCTGATTGTTTACAAGCTCATTATAAGCAGAGGCCACTGTCTCACATCATTAACAAAGGTCCCTTAATGCCTTTTTGATGAAGGAAACTTAGCTGTGGAGTGGAAAAGGAACAAGACAAATCTAAGGATGGAAAAACTAGATAAGCCACAGAGAATCGCCTAGATCGGCATGTCTAAAAAATATAAAACTGCATATTACCTAAGGCACAGTCGGAGGATCATATCTTCATGTTTAAATAACTCGCAGTTTACAACATATACCTCAGTATCTATGTGTAAATAAATCTCATATGTCAGATTATAGAAGAAGTTAATCGAAAAAACACTGCTTTGTGTTCTTCATAAAACACGGTCTGACACACAGATATGGGACAGATTCTCTGTTTGTATGAAGCTTAAAAAAAAAAAAAAAGAGTGTAAAACTGAACACATAAATGCTCATTACATATATACTGGACGTTAATTTACACTAGTAAACGTGTTTGTTCATGTCCCCGCTGAAGATCTGATGTTCTAAATGAAGGGTTTCGGGGCAAAATGAGGCATATCCAAAATTGCCGTTTAGAGCAAACAGCCAACTGATCCTCTGGTAGTTAGTAATTCATCATTAAAAACTAGAAGTTTGTGAAGACTTTCGAGAAGGACAAGTCGCGTTTGGTGAAAAGGAAAGCTCTTACCACATAGCACTATCACCATTCCCAGTATTGAGGGGGATATCAAAATTTTCAAAATTGGCATTTGTCTCGTTTTGCCCTGAAACGCTTCAAATCTAAGAATAAAATAACTTACGCACAGCTTTAACACACACACACACACACACACACACACACCACACACACACACATGTGTATATATAATTATGGAAGTGTATCGGTAGGGAAGATATTCATCATCAATTATCTATATATATATAACATGAAAGCTGTTGAAATGATTTGAAATAGTGTGACCATCTGTCAATTCCATGAACTATGTTTCTCGTATGTCACAAAGTAGTATGGATTAGCCATTTCCAATCTATAGTATAAAATTGCAAGAAAACCCACAATAGGCTTATGAAAAACTGCTGAATGGATCCATCTGAAATTTGACACACAACATTGTGCATTTGGATCTGTGTTTTCTGTGTACATAAACCGGAAAAAGATTAGGCCTATTGTCTTTGACATTATTCTACAAATGCGGTAATAATCGAATAATAAACTCGCGAGGCTGCTTGATCCGAATTAATTGTATGTTCGATATTATGACGGGTTCAAAAACACGTTTTCTTTAAGTAACATTCAGTTTAATCAACTAGAATACCAACATCTAGGTGTGCATGCTTTGCCATACACTCTAAGGCGCAGGGCTTTATTTGAATAAACTCCCACGGAGGTCGTGGGTTCTCTTCTAGTAAAGTGAAAATATTAATCAATACTTACAGATGGGCTTATAACATTCATTCCCTTGTGTCTAAGTCACATAACCACACATCTTTGCCGCTAACTAATTAGTCAGCTGTCTTATTGCCAGAGGAAACGGAACGTGTGAAAATGTGAGTACTGTTGGAATGAAGCTAACAACAGCAGGTGATGAGGAGTTTAGCTCACACGACACCTCCTTTGTGATTGGCCACAGAGTGTTATATGGTCTCTCCCATCTTTCAACTGTCAGGCTTACTGTTCATCGTACCGTGCCGTACCTGTGTGAATGTCTGTTTGCAGTGTGGTATTCTTTGATGTAGTACACTTACTACTTACAGCTGATCTCTAGTGCTGGTGCCTAACCGGAAAGAGGACAACAATTATTCAGAAAAAGAAGTTTGGCGGATGGGGGGGGGGGGGGGGGACTTCTGAGGGTATCTCTTGCTTTGGGGTGGAGGTGAGAGAGATTC
>JBCAUA010096836.1:0-10356 GCA_038406235.1 Peronia verruculata
TGTCTGTCTGTCTGTCTGTCTGTCTGTCTGTCTATCTATCTATCTATCTATCTATCTATCTATCTATCTATCTATCGATCGATCGATCAATCGATCTATCTATCTATCTATCTATCCATCTATATGAAAAAGTTATGATCAATAAAAAAATTATCACGTGGACTTTTTTGCTGTTAGTATTACAATTAACAAGAGAAAAAGTGAGTTTTGCCGCTCTTTACAAATTACATGATACGTCTTGTATCCGGCAAAGGGATATAATATGGCTAATGGTCCAAATGTCTCATAACACGCAGATCGAGCTAAAGCAAAAATGGCTGAGTGGTGCTAATTCATTCGTAGTGCCAAGGAGCAGTGACTTGCCCTAGTAATGGCAGGTTCTTGGTTGTAATTTTACCTACCCACAGTCTGAGCAAAAATCTTAAAAAGCCCAATTCTGTCTTTATTTATTCAACATTATGCTTCGTACATGAGACGCCTATAAAACACGATACAACCATGATCGTGCCGAAGCATTATCAAAATAATCTAAACCAAATCCAGGTGCAAATGTAATTGTTTTCTTCAGAATTATCATGAACGATTTGGTTGGTTTAACGAGTGGGCTATCCTATATTTCTCCTGCAATTTTCGATTATCTTTATTTTCACAAGAAACGATGGTTACCACAGATGTAGGTTTCGTTTTGCAACTTTTTCAGCCACAGTAATATCGACACAAAACTGTCAGTTGTGCATAATTTTCAAGAGCCGAAATTTTCATTCGAAGTTTTCTGAGACTTATCTGATGTGAAATAATCCACTTGCAATTATTTCAAAATTTTCAAGTTTCAGATTTCTACCCAGCAGCCGCTTTAAGACACAATAGCTGTACTGTCTTAGGATTAAAAGGCTTAAGAAAAACAAACAAACGGTGTACTATTTGCACGTCCACTCCTAACAGGTTGTTTATAAATTAATTAAACGCAGTTCCCGTGTCAACAGTGAAGAAACAAACAAACACACAAACAAACGAACAGAAATATAAACTATTGATTACTGCAGAGAGAAAAGTGTGTGTGAAGGAGGTGGGGGGGGGGGGAGAAGTGGATGAGGTGACAAAACCACAAATGATTTATCACCACCAAAAGCTCAACAGGTATACAATACATATATATATGATTTAGTGGATTATACTTTAGAGAGTGATTGATTATAAGGTAATCAATACGTCGAAATGTTGAACGCAGGAGGCAAAATCGATGTTACCCTAAACTGTTCACATAAGTTACAATTTATACTCTTTATGTTCAATTGTTGGTGCTGATAAGAAGCGGGAAAACAAACAAACAAAAAGATGTCAAAAAAATCTGTCATATAATTTACAGTCTTTATGCTTGGACGGACATTACAGTATAGTAGTGAAATCTGAGCGTCTCAATGAAACTCGAGCCTGTTGAATAAGGTAGTTTGACTGAATACCTTTTCCTAGGATCCTTGAAAACTTTTATTGGAGAAAATGAAGAAATAGTTTTGTATTCTGTATTTTAATAACTCATAGTGAAAGTAATTCATCTATCAGATGATGCAGTGATGCAAAATATAGTTTTTGAAAATTTTTGGGGTATAATAATTAAAAAAAAAAAAAAAATGAATTGATCTAGATGACTGAAACAATAATTGAACTTGGTTGAACTAGGCCTTTTGTGGAAGAACGTTAGTGTTGCAAACAATGTCAATATAGCCTTATGCCTAATGAGCCACAGTTGTTTATATATTATGTGCTAGCCCTAATCCGTGCCGACACACCCACGTCTGGCGAGACAAGAGACAAAACGAGTTCATTGTTCTTGTGCTGTGCAAATAAACCAGGCGGGGACCCCCTGCGGCGAGAGGGCCTACCGAGTGCTGAACGAGGGACCTTGATGGTGACACCTTGCCGGTCTCTTTTCCGTTCTCTATCGCTCTCTCTAAATTTTTTATGCATCCTGTTCTCTCTGACCTCCTCATCTTTCTTTCTCCCACTCCCTCTCTCTATCTCTCTTTCATTTCATCCTCTCTCTCTCTCTTTCTCCCTTTCTTTCTCCTTATCCCCCCCCCCTCTTTTTTGTCTTGTCATCAGAATCTCTGTCTTCCACCTCCACTCTCTAATTCTTCCTGACTGGCACTTTTTCTTCAAAGCCGTTACCTTTCTCTTCCTCTGTTCCCAGCCCCTCCTTGCCTATTTTATTCTCTCTTTCTCTCTCTCTTCCTCTCTCTCTCTCTCTGCAGTCTATGTATTATCTCTTTCTCTCTCTCACTTATGCATCTGCTATTATCTCTCTCTTTAATCTCTCTTCTCTCTCTCTTTACTTTATCTCTGTCTCTCACTATCGGTGACACAGTCTTCCTCCCTCTCCTCTTTCGTATATAGATATCCCACCCCCTATGCCAGTGAGGAACTTTTGACAAGGCAGAACTTGCCCCAGGGATAATGCTTTTTTCCCCCTTAGGCTCCTAATCCTAACTAGAGCCATACCACAATGGCATGAGTGTTTGCCAAAGCATTTCTGGAACAGGCAAGCTGTATATTAATTTCAAGAGAGCTCTTTGGAGAAGGACCTCCTACTGCGGTAAGGATTTTGATCGAAAGTTGTTTTCTTCATTTGTTTCGTTCCATGCACAACCTCGTACACTTTTTGTCGAACACGTTGACCTTAGTATCACTTACCACACTGCACAAAGAACTATTTGATCTACGGTGTCAGGTGACCTTAGAAAGAAATTGCCATGGTACATAATCCTCTTGCGCTCCATCGCTTACAACAGTAGGCGGACGTGCATTTCCTGGTACTATCTAATTCCACTTAAAAAATGTCCCGCTTTAATGCTGGAAGTTTGTGTCGATCACTCCTGTGCTTATTTGTGCAATTTCCTGGACGTGCATTCGTTTGAGAACTGACTGTGGAATTGTCCTGAGTGAGTACATTTTACATTATAGTTTTTGTGCCTTACTTCTGTTATTTATAACGGTTTTCTTTTTCTACATACTGGATGAAATCGTAGAACGTTATGTCTGTATATTTAGTCTATTGAGCACAGGTTTGTTTTAACTTTGTGATATCATATAAGACTTGGGAAGTGCATGGTCTTCTGGCATACTGTCAGTCTCACATTAAACGCAAGAGCAAATCTAGTTAAAATATATATGAAAGATTTCATATGAAACATTTTCTTTATTATTATTTCATTGATATATTATTTATGCCAGAGTAGCGAATATCGACTGAGAGGTAAATATTTTTGCTCCGAGAGACAAATACGAGACAATAATAAATGACATTTATATATCTCTCATTCAATCACATCTCACGTTTCTGAGCACAATTTTTAATTGTAGGACTCCTTTTGGATTCGAACTCAGAAACCTATGATTCCTAGTGCGAAAGTCTAAGTACTAAGTGCACCTGCATCACAAACTAACTGATCCAGTGTATAAATCATAAATCCCCTGGTGCTGTGTTAAACATCAAAAATGGTTCAGATCTGATGTGGAAGATGTGAGTATAGAGAGAAAACCATGTCTAAGACGTTTGCTATGGAAGTGTCAATGGGCCCGATCAACCTAAAGATGTGGCATTGGAATAACTTTCTTAATAATAATATTATTCGTACATAATATACGCTATGGTAAGAACGTGTCAGCCTAAACTGCCAAATCTTGAACATGACTAAATGTATCGTTTTAGATTCTCTATTTTTCTGGAGTTTCTCCTGGTACTTTGTAGAGTAAAATCTATTCAATTCATGTACATATGCAATGAACTAAGAATACCCGGACGTGTGTATTTTAAATTACATTATGTGGATGCAATCTAGACAGCATGAGCAGTGCTAAACATATTTGACAAAACGCTTTTCTCCTTAAAATTCTGTTTTGAGAAAGTTGAGTTTATTTTGATATCTCTTTATTGTAAGACATAGCAAATGCAGTGCACTTTTCAGAAAATGAAATAATATGAAAAATGTCCATTTATGCTGCGGAAATTTATAATTGAACTAAGGAGGAAATAATTGAATTGTGAGTTGTTTATTAAAAAAAAGGCATTTCATCAAACTTCGTTAGAGTGCTGCTCGTAAACACCAATGTCCTTATTTATATGAAGGACTTCTAATGAGACCATGTTTACATCTTTTGGACCGTACAAACTGCGGTAGCCTCTGCATATCATTTCGTTGCTGTACAATTCAAATTGAATGTGGCTTTGATATGGATAGTGTACCAGATAACAAAGATGAGAAGGTATTATGCTAGGGAAAATATGTTTATATATATAGTTTTGGGAAAGTCAGTCACAAGGTGAACATTTTGTCAATTTTAAAACAACTGAATATATAGACTCTACGTATGAAAAAAAAAAATGTGTTCTTTTTTTTTTTTTTACACATTTATATATTCCAACAGCTTTCCGTCATCCGACTGGTTCAGTTGCTAATTCTAAAGAAAGGACTGAGATTACTCACTGTATTTTTGTTGAAATACAGATTGGCTGGCTGCGTGAAGTGTACAACTTTTTCTTTTTGTATTGAAAACATTATATTATGAAGACTGAAATTATACAGATACGCTGATAAAGAACAGCAACAGAAGGAAAAATCCACCCGAAGTCTACACAGAAGATAAAAACAAAAATAAACACAAAAACAAACAACTACATTTTTCTTTCATTTTTTCAAAATTTAAATTTGATCCTTGGATATGACTCGAAGGCATTTCCATTCCACACATATGCCGTGGATGTGGATAGAAGTTTTGGATGTGAACTTAGATATAGCAAGGCATAACCTGCAGAACCAACATGCTGGTCTCAGAGAATAGGACCTTGCAGCTGATTTATTCCATTGTACGTGTGGCGAGAACAATGCAGCAGGTCTGGTAATAAACGCTGGGGGGTAAAAAGAAAAAGAAAACGAAATGAAGTCGAACAAATCTAAGCGACTGGTCCTTTGACAGAATGCAGTTTTACTGAACATTTTTATTTTGAGGAAATCAAGAGTTAGCTTTGATATGTCTCTTTTAACACACAGTCAAAAACAACAACGACGACAAACAACAACAACAACAACAACAACAACAACAACAATAACAGCAGCAAAAACAACAACAACAACGATAAAAGCAGTTATCAGAAGATGAAAATAAACGATGCAGTAATTTGTCTTTCATTTGTGTGGAAAATTACAAAAGTTAACAAATCGTGAAATGTTAAACTGTGATGAAAAACGCGTTTTTGTCCACAGAAAGTTAGATAAGACCCTGGAATGTAACTGAAACAAAATTTTAAAGATAATAATGATATATATATATATATATAAAAATCGGACAGATCTAGATGTTATATCTAATTCTTCGTTTGCACTGTAACAGAACAGCTTTTTGCTGAATGTTTCCCGGCAAGTCAAGTAAAATGTAGGCCTATAACTTTCTACAGATTTGAAAGATAAGCGATTGGTCCACTTTCCCTTTCTATAAGAACTGAAATCACGAAATGAAACTGTCTTGCCATGGCGCCCTCAGTGCAAAGACGTTTTTGTCAGAGTAAGTCGGAGAATGTCTCCAGACGGCACGTTCTTTCACTGTCCTGCCAACGGAGGTAATTGCTAGTCTTGTTCACATGCAATTAATAACGTCTGGTCCAATTCTCCCGCACCGAGATCTGGGTTCAGGCTGTTTGCCATTAACTAAAAGAGAGAGTGAGTGAGAGAGAGAGAGAGAGAGAGAGAGAGAGAGAGAGAGAGAGAGAGAGAGGGCGTGTGTGTGTGTGTGTGTGTGTGTGTGTGTGTGTGTGTGTGTGTGTGTGTGTGTGTGTGTGTGTCGCGCGTGCGCGTTCGTGTTTGTTTGTCACGTCTTTGATGCCCCCTACACATAACCTGACCTCTCTTACGTTTATGCTTACTATTCATACTACCCCCCCCCCTCCACACACACACACAATTGGGAGACGTTTCATGACATTGTTGCCTTCTATGAACGGACATTCTTACAGACATCTGCATCTCATTATCTTGACCTGTTTTCGCTGATGTTAGAGAAAGAGAGAGGGGAGAGAGAAAGGGAGAGAGAGAGAGAGAGAGAGAGAGCAGTTAGACGGTACATAAGAGCGAAGTGTGTGGAGGAGCTAGAGTGGGCATATTTGAAGAAGAGAGAGAAAAAAAAATCATATTTTCTATGTAGTTTGAATTATGAGTAACAGAAACGTTTGAAACTTCAGCGTATGGTAAAAATAGTTTTGCTATTGTTGTTTTCGGGTTTTTTTTTTTTTTTGTTGTTGTTTTGTTTTTTTTGTTTTTTTTGTTTATCTTCTTGATATTTTTTTTTTCTCATTTTTTCAAATGAAAGGACCCAAACTTTTTTTTTTCTTTCCTCACAATTCTTGTCTTATTCCTCTCGTATTTGGCAAAAGGAAATAACTTAGCTGGAGAAAATGGGCTCGTTTGAAATCTCTGGATTCAGAGAGACTTATCCACGTGATGAGCGCAATCGCATTTTGGGCATATTTTGAAACGACTTGCTTTTTCAGTTGGGTTGATTGAGAAGTTAGTCAGTTTGGCTTGTTTGACATGGTTATTTATATTTACAAGTTGCACAATAACGACCCATTCTTTATGAGACGCGACACGAAAATATCAGGCGCTCGTCAAAATTTTTTGAAGGCGATCGGAGAAATAACCTGTTTTTCAACAGCGAATGAATTTTTAGTGTTATCATTATTTTTTCACAGAACCTTCTACGCTAATCTGGAAAATGCATTTTAAAGTTAAATTTGCTAAAATATATTGAGTAAAAAGCCAAATATTACAATTTAGTGGCATGGCCCAATAAGGATATAGAGGTATAAACACAACATTGGCTATTTTCTCACTGAATTCAGCAGCAATAACAGGTCACCCCCACCGCCTTTTCATTGCCAATATCTCGACGTCTACTTCAGGTAGAGAAAAATTTCACAGTGATAACAGTAACTCCACATGCTCAACATTTGACAAGGGCCTGATTTCGTCGTCTTGCGTCTCCTACGAATAGGTATTTCCAGGTAGGTTACGTTACCAAAGGACTATCGTTTACACTCTGATTTGAGCGCACGTTCTTTGCATGGCATAGCAAGTCTTAACGAAAGAAGAAATGTACAGATATATCCATCGCATCAAAGCCAACCCATGAGCTGTGATCCCTTGGTCATGGCATTGTGATCACCCGGCCTTCGAAATATCTCATTGTGCGTTCGATGGTGTGAATAACAGTCGCAAACCGTGTAAGTCCACAATAGATTCGTTTCGACCAAGCGAATGGCTGCAACACCCCGTCTAATGTTAGTAGGAGGGTACAAACACTGCAAACTGTTCACTACCGCTGACATAGAAAAACACATAGAAAATGCACGACGACCGGTGACAGTTGTTCTAGGATCCCGTGATGGAGCAGTACCAAACGTCATTGAGTGTTCTAGTTTTAGCAGGTGGGTACAAATACTCCGCCGGGGAGTATCAGGTTTTTGCATAGTCGAATAGGAACTATTAGTCTTGTCTGCAATGTTCACACTGGAGCTTGGCACCTCTGCCACATGATTGGCACCTCTGCCACATGACGACTCTCAGTCTTCAGCTGAACTGAGCGTTGACCACCACCACATCGTGATCCTACCCCGAATTAGTCCATTGGACTCATGACAAAAGTACGTTGTTGACTCACAAGAGAGAACCGGGAACCTTCTTGTCTCTCGAGACATCAGGAACGATCCATTCTTTGCTCAAAAACAGGACGTTACATGTCATGTTCTGTGGGAGAAATCGCTCGTTAGTCTGGCACTTTTCTCAGCTATACCTACGTGTTGTGTCAGCCACAATTGGCCACACCAGTCACTTTGTCAGTACCTGTGAAAATCTACATACCTGAGCCTCACTGGTCCTTACACCGTTTTTCTTATTATTCTTTCTCCTACTCTTAATTTTGTTTCTTTACATTTCTGTCTTTGTCTGTCTGTTTCTATGTCAAGTGGCTGTCTACGTGGCCGGCTGCCTGTATGTCCCTTCATCCGCCTCTTTCCTCAGTCCATCCCTCTTTCCACATGTCTGTCTGTCTATCTGCCTGCTGTATTTCATGTTGTTACTTTTCCTTCTTCCCTACATATTTTATCTGATTTTTTTTTTTTTCGTCTGGTGTTCCAATGTCTCTCTCTCTTTCTCTCTCTCTCTCTCTTTCTCTCTCTCTCTCTCTCTCTCCCTATTTCTTGTTCTCTCCACTATAATAATGTATCCCGTATCGTCAGTTGTTAGAGAGCATTGTCTAATTAAAAAATAATAATAAAGAAAGAAATAAAATGTTTATTAAGTATATATTATTTGCCAGGGGTTCTGCGTATTGGACCTTAGAAATATATTCGCCGTTATCCATGGAAAGGAGAAGGAAAGACATGGGGGCTTCTTACCGAAGAATCCAGGGGACTGTTGTCATTGAAAGAAGGAACAGGTTCTTCACTTTCCCATCTCCGAGTAGGATTGGAACCAGCAGTTGTCACGAGAAACGGATATCTGAACTCTCGGCCACGGTGCCCACATAGGTTATCTTGTTTGTTTTTGTACTGTTGTTAACTCTTTTGAGTTCAATGCCAATAAGAAGTTAGCGTGATCTCTTCCTTATTATTTATCCTCTATCGCTTTTGCACTCTGTCGTGCTCTTGGCTGCTCTCCGGGTTTCATTCGGTACGTTAATTTTATCCTGCTGTCCTCATCCTTTGCCAGCCTAGTCTCACCCCTCTCCCCGAGTCGCCAGTGTTAAACAGAGCAGTGGTTCTCAAAGTGGGCACACCGCCTCCTAGAGGTCTAATAGTATGAGGGTGTCAGAGTGGGCTCTGAAAGGTTAGGGGGCGGTAGATAGTTGAAGAATGGCCAGAAGGTGGAGCTGTGTCGTTAGATTCTTAGAATAGATTTGTTTCGACAAAACGAAAGGTTGAAATACCGACGTCTATTTTTAGGGGGGGGGGGGTACAAACACTCTAAACTATTCACAAAAATGCCTCACTTTTCGGTTTGACTTTGTTACGGTGGGGTGGAAACGTGTGACTAAACCTCTTCACCTTGAGCTTATTGAACCTAGATGCCCTCCAAATAGTATTACTTGAGAGTAATGGTGTTAATGATGGAATGACCTTGGAAAAAGAATGGTCGAGTTTTTCCCGAAGTTTTGCGTTCAACTAGTGTTGCGGGATTTCGTGGTGGAGCGTAATACACATAAGTGAGTGTTCTGTTTTCACTAGGAGGTACAACACTCCTTCGAGGATTTCCAGATCCGCGCTTAGTCGAATATGAACTATTGAGGATACGTGGGGCACAATCTACTGGCTTGTCGCATATTGCTGCTATTCCCTAAGTAGCTTACGTTCAGTATGTCCATACATATTGAAAAACTAAAATGCTCTTCAGAGCTACGTTTGTATAAATTCGTAATTAGATGATAAAATTTAGAACTTGGGGCATGTGTTTTACAAACTTATACTATAAATCTGCAACAAACCCACAATGGGCTCTTGGACTCTGAAGCTGCTGAATGGATCCATATTAAATCTGGCACACAACATTGTTGCATAGATCTAATAATGGATCTGCCTTTTTATGCACATACCCCCCCCCCCTCCAAAAAAAAAAAAAAGCTCACTATCTTTGATGTTGTTCGAAAAATGTGATAATACTTGAATAATAAACTCGTTGGTGCTTGATCTGATTTGTAGTTCCGATTGTATGATGCGTTCAAAATACGTTTTCTTTGAGTAATATTCTGTTCAATCAACTAAAATATCCACATCGAGGTGCGGATGCTTGCCATTACGTTTTAAGTCGGAAGGCAATATTGAAAACAAAAAAAATCTTCCACGAAGTCCGTGGGTTCTCTTCCAGTACTCAAAAGGAATATGAAATTAACTCTTTCAATTTCGAAGGGGGAGGGCGAAAGTTGTCTGAGGGCCAAGTGGGCGGCAGTTTGAACAGTTCAGGAACCACTGAAACATGGTATCAAGGCTAGCGGCAGACACGCAAGGCCGGAGGAGTGCACGCCTAGCTGTATTTTTGTCACTGCCTCCCTCACGCGGAAAGATTCAGGGTTAAAAGTTCAATGACCTGGGCAAGGGCTTAGATGCCCCCACAGCTAGCACCGCACAACCCTCCTTCCCTTGACATTTCACTCTCGGCTGTTTCTTTGATGAGTGTGGTGGTTCCAGATTAGTGGCCTTGACTTCCTCTGTTTTTTTTTTCATGTTCTTCTCGCTTTTCCTATCTATCTATCTATCTATCTATCTATCTATCTATCTATCTATCTATCTATCTATCTATCTATCTGTCTGTCTGT
>JBCAUA010096847.1:0-23969 GCA_038406235.1 Peronia verruculata
ATAAAAATAAAAAAATCAAAAGTTGATTTAAATCACGATTTTTTTACAAAAAAATCATTTGATTTAAATAAAAAAAAATCGGTTGATTTAAATCAAAACAACCCTGGTATCAACTAAAAAGATCAGTACTTCAAGTACAGCTTGGATATCAAATACTTTTCAATGTAAGTAAACAGTGTACATTTTTTATCAAAATCACTTTCTATCAATCTCATATTTGAAATATATGAACTTACAGCTTAGAGCTGACAGTGAAGGACTGAAAACTCACAACCTTTGTAATGATTTTTGCTGTCTTCCACTGCCAGCTTCTAAAAAAAGTGTACGCAATGTAGCATGAAATACTTGTGAAAAGACATATATGTGATCCTACTGTGTGATTATCCAGCAGTATACATGTCTATGAGAGCAAATTTTGTGTTTGAGTAAATGAATTTTCAATACATAAGACTGGAGGGTGTGTATGTGTGTGTTACCTATTATGTACACTGTGTCAGATCACACCAATTTGCACTAAAGTTGGCTTATTCCTTCTGGACATAAAGCTATTGAAATCAACCAATTCTGGTCCAAAATTTGTGCAGCTCAGCATGATGTGGACATAGGTGACATGATGCAGATGCAGGTAATGCAAACACCCACCCTGGCACACTGACCCTCCAGTCCTTTAGTAGCAGAACAAGGCTCAGGTTATTGTGTTAAAAAAAAAAAAAAAAGGTTGGACCTAGACCTGAACATAAAAAAAAAAAAGAAAAAAAGGATGTTACTGTTACTGGCTTAAAGATGAACAGAAAAAAAAAAAACAACAAAAAACAGCTGGCACACGGTGGAACAGTTCACTGGATAACATCCCTCAATAGGAGATGCAATTTTTTTTATTAGAAATGACATGAAGTGAAAATTAATTACACTAGCTGATTATCACTTACACTTATTTTGTTTCATGTTTTTGCGCCGTCGTTCTTCCAGTGCCTCAATTTTAGCCTTTGTAAGGTTGGGCTGTATACAGTCGACTAGTAGTCCAAAACCTTTGAGAGATTAAAGAGGAGATAAAAGAATAGGAAGCAAAGAAATGAAATATAGCCTATGGGTTCAAATTATTTTGACAAAATGACTAAACAAAGATGGAACAAGAATTCTGATACTAGATGATGAAATGGAAAAATGTTCAAACATTTTTTTTTTTTTTTTGTACAAAGTAGGCGAGTGAGATTCTCCTCTCTCCATTTTTAAAAAAATAAAAACTGTTACATAAACATCCAATTAACAAACAAAATATACCTCAGAACTATCTATACCAAGTTTTAAATACTTACACCATTGTATCCTCAGCCTTTGCCTACCAAGTGAACAACCATTAAATGCGAAAGGTTTTATTCAAAAATAGAGAAAAACTTTCAAAATCAAACATTGTGGCAAAATGGGCACTGAACCAAAACTTCAACAACACAACTAGTACTAACTTCAGCTTACCTGTGCTGTCTCGTCTGTATAGTACAACTCCCTCCTCTGTAAAAGCATTGAGACGCTTTACTCTTGTCCTCTTAGACCTGCGCAAACCAGTGCCTTCCTCTTCCATGGGCTTCACTGAAATATCAGAACATATCCTGATAACTAGATTGATTTCATTCTCAATGGTATCACTCGTAGCAAAGGGAAATCACGAATATATTCAAAATTTATTTCCCCTTGACTGAAGATAATCACTATAACCACTTAAAACAATCATGGCACCAAAAGTAGTTGACAATGCTTAGGGAAAAGATAAAGAGTAATACTGAATCTCAGAGGTCAATAGCAGCAAAATAATAAAAAACGCTTTTCCTAAATCAAATTCTGCCTTTTACATCACTATGGATCAGTACAAATCTATCAGCATTTTCTCTATTCCATTCTGTTGTCTTTTACATATGGATCTAAACAATACTTCAAAAAATGCCACCGATGTGTCTTCTAAGAAAGGCATTTGTGTCAAATAATTGCCCATTATATTTGTTCTGCCGGCAGTTCTATGCTAGCACCTACTTACGTGTTGCCCTTGTTAATGATTAATGAGGTGTTAGTAAAACAGGCTCAAAATTACACTATGATATCATTACAAATCTTACCAATTTTGTGGGACAGATCTGGAAGAGTGTATTTTGGTGATTTTGATGAGGTGTCATAATTATGGGTTGTCTCAGCATAATGAACAGGACTGGTAGAAGGAGATAACAATGTAGTTGCACTGGAGTCTGTGAAGAGAACAACAGTCAGGAAAAAATTATTTCTCAAGAGCCAGGTCAGTCAACTCACCCAATCACATGACCGAGTATCTCGGTCGGAATGGAGAATGTGTCAAATCCTGTGACCAGGAAATACTCCGTTCTCAAGTCACGTTTCATATCTGTTTCATTTTCTCTTGGCAAACCGTTATAGATTTTAGATGACTATTACTCCCAACCAATTTCCAGTTGAGGGATTGTGCAACTGATGGCTTAGCTTCATTCTATGTGGAGAAAAAGTGCACAATGTGAGCTGAGTGAAGTTGGTCATTGTTTTCAAATGCAGCATAGAGACTAGCACAATCAGCTGACCTCCACATGTAAACATGGATATAGATCTAGATCTATCTTTTATAGTGCAAATACTATAATGAGATGATTAATCTAGACATAGCAGAACGATTAGTTGTGAAATCTTTGATTTAGATCTAACTCTAGCCATGTCTTAAAAAAAAAATTGCCTTTTTTCTCAGAAAAGAGCTCTTTTAATGGATATTGTGAAAAAAACTACCACATACATGTACTTTGCACTGGATATGTTTCAAATATTGTATCGTATTGTTACTTGAATCAAGTTTCACGACAACTGAGCAATATTTAATTAGTTATCGACACAATCTGAAAATACAGATGAAATGGCCGGTCTTGTCATGTAGAACCAAGAAAAATGGCTGGGATTAGGTGAGTTAAGTTCCACTAATTAATGTTAAAAATAATCACATATGTCATTCAAAGACTTAACATTGACTTCACATTGTGAGTTCACAACTACACCATCTGCATGAAATATGTTCTAATCAGTAAATGGGAGGTTTAATTTCACTCATGTTAATATATTATATTGGAGGAAAGTGCTTAACACGTCTTCAGGGGTGCCCCAACAACATCTATGGAAGTCAAGGGATAAGTGAAGTAAAGTGAGGAATATATTTCGAAATATTCTGTTGCGTATGAATTAGCATTTCATTAGCTGTAAGAGGAAAGATTTAAGAAACTCAGACAGCAAATATGAAACTAAATTTAGTTTGCAATTAGAGTTTCAAAAGACTACAGTAATGCTATATAATGAAATAGTAAAATAAAAAATCCAAAGTCTATAAAACTAGTGTCAAAAATGGCAGAAAATTCAGACTTTTCCCCTGCTATAAATCATGCTGATGGTCTAAGTATTCACTTTCATTGACTGCAGTCTCTCTAAAAAAAAAAAAAAATCTAAAAAAATAAATTTAAAAAAAAAAATTTAAAATCTAATAGGAAGAAGAATCCTCTCTAACAGTATAAAAAAAAAAAAAATTAAATAGTAAAAATAAACACATTTCTGTGGGAAGAAAAGCAATCTCCTCTTTAAAAAAATAAAAATAAAATTTAAAAAATCAAAGAGCAGTAAATCTCCTCCCATAAAAATATAGAAAAATAATTTTAAAAATTTGAGGGAAGAAGAGTAATCCCCTCTAAAAAAATATACATACATTTAAAAAAATAATAAAAATAAAAAAATTTTAAAAATTTTAAAAATCATGTATGGCAAAAAGAGCAAAAAATTTTGTTTGAATGACTACTAGAATCATGTTTTTCAAGATCCCTTGTAACTTGGGAGAAAAATAATACACACCACTCTGAGATGGTGTACTCTCCTTGTGCCTGACAATATTGCTGATTCGCACTTTTCGACCTTTCCTGCCACGGCTGACTGATCCAGGATCTCGCAGACAAGATGTCAGACCAACTGGCGTTTCTTGCAGCTTGGCTGAGACAGACTTCAAGGGCCGTGGGGCTACAAAGCACAAGACAAATAAAACAGACTATTATGGATTTTTCTCAGAGCTACAGATCTGTTAGCTGAAAAAATTCTTAAATCAACCACAAATCATACTGATAAATAGTGGGAACATTATAGCATACAAATGTTTGTTTGTACAAAGTTAACCAGATAAATGCTACTTTTACAGCAAATTTTATACACAATTTCATGAAAAAAAAGGGAAAGTGGTGGAGTAAGGAAGCCAGTTCAATATAAACTGTAAGATGTCTCCAGCAAACCTGAGCCAGTAATCTAACACATACATACTCTGATTTTGGCTTGGGCAATCAATCTCCTGTCTGACTGAGGTGTAGCACTGTGACCGCCGGAAGGACACCCCACTCTGCGGTGTCACCTTGGGCAATGACGACAAAAGATTCAAACGGAGAGGCGTGGATTCTTCTGAAATGAACCAAATTCATGTCATATAATGACATCATCACTATGACAGATGAATGGAGGCCATGTGTGACAAGATCATGTTGGGCTTTTATCAGGGATGTAAATTTATTTTCATGAAATAGTAAGAAAATGTTTATGCCTGTGTTTTCACAGAATCTGTTTGCTACAATATGCAAAGGGAAAGTATAGATGTTAGAGAAAAAAGTTGAAATGTTTTTGACCAAATAAAGAAATGAAAAATGTGAAACACTGCATTTGTGATTATAGTTTGCAAAAATGGCTTGCACAGATTGGAAAACAAACTCTTGTGCAAAGATGAGTTTTGCAATGAAAACAAAAGTGTGTTAAGTTTTCTACTTTCTGAAAAGATGGTCAATTTGTCTAGCAATCAAAAATCATTTGTCTGCCATCCAAGGCAAATGAGTTGGAAGTCGATCAGGGAGATTTCAAGTTACATCCGTTGTTCACTATTTTCCGACTCAGAAACCATAATTTTTTCATTTGTTTTCCACAGAATGATAATTCAACCTTTTCTGTCCTGAAAAGAAAAATTTTGTATCCGAGTTGGAAAAAAAGTTGAAAACGGCCATAACTCACAATCGCCCAGAGCGACTTGCAACTCATTTGCTCTGGATGCAAGACATTTTATTCTGATTATTATACGCAGTTAAAGCAGAAGAGAAAATACTACAATGCTTCAATCTCACACAGAATTTAAAAAGTATCTTCTCACTAAACTTTCTATTTAACTTTTTTTCAGCAATATTTACTGCATGCTGATCCAAACCTATGAAATACTATTAGTAGCACATAACCAGTTTCTTCCATTACTATCATACTGAAATCCCAGTAATTACCACCTACTACAGATGATGAATGAGTAAATACATGTACTGTTACGATCCTGGGTGAAACAAGGAGAATAACTAAATAATAAATAATACAAGGAATGAGAAGGAACAAACAAATACCAAAAAAGAACAACTTCATTACTCGTATTGCAAACACAAGAAATTTAAAATCTAGAAACTGGGACAGGACAAAAACAATTAACAAATAAATTATTACCATCATCTGCCTCCTGCTGACTCAGTCTTTTCGCTGATGAAGTGATCTTTGCTGACAGTCTCTCTGATCGGGCTGTTCTCTTTCGATTCTTCTTCTTCTTCTGAGACGATGTTTTCAATGGCGCTGTGTAATCAACAACCTCAAAATCATGCTGACTTCTCACTGCTTCCTGCACGATTGACTGATTCTGACTCTGATTAATTTTATTATTCTCTTGGTGAGATCTCCCTCTGGATTTCCTGACTGTGGGATTCTTAGTTTTTTTAACAGTCCCGCCCTGTTTCATTCTGGAACCATCATGTGCTTGTGTATTGTTGCTGTCCATAAATGCATGTCCAGAATCATGAGCCACAAAATTCTCCTCCTCCAAATAAGAGGATTTTCTGAGAGAAATTATTGTTCCTTCTGTAATGTTATTACCAGTACTTGTATCAACACAAATTTCATGTTGACTACCAAGAATGGCGTTAGTTAAATTATTTAAAGTACTGTCTCTGTGTGTGGTTTCCCCTTCCTGTTCTTTTCCAGTGTCTTTAGTAAGTTTCAATTTGGTATTTTTGTCCCTAGATTTCTTACGTTTCGGAGTCATGTCAAGTGGATGCAAGCCATTGCCCACATCTCTAGTGGGCTCTCCTTGTTTTTCTGGCTCTTCGTTGGTCAGGATTGTAAGTGGAGTTTCTTGTATTTGATGAGAATGATTATTATTTGAGTTATTTTCATGAGCAGTTTCCATCGCAGCTGAAACTTTATCATCAGCTTTGTCCAGTTTATGAGCAGCTCGAGTTTGCATTCTAGTTCTGACTGCAGTTTGTCCTCTCAGTCTTACTTTCCTCTTGTCTCTCGTATCTTTCATTGTTTGGCTTTTGGACCTGGCCCTGGATGTTCTAACTGCTTTACTGTTGTGTTTATTCCTACGCTTCCCTCTTCTTTCTATTTGATATGGATACTGGTTAGGCTCAGCTTTCTGCCGACTGCGAACACTTACTTGTTTTTTGTCTCTTTCATCCTCTTCTGATGACATATTTTGTAATCTTTCCTCATCTGTGCCAGCTTTCTCCTCAAAATTCTCAGTACGAACTGATAGATCTTCATTTCTTTCTCTATTGACCTTATTTACATTTTTACCCCGGGCATTTGTTTTAGGCTTTTTGGAATTTACTTCTCCTCCTTCATCTTGTTGTTTTCTTTTGTTTGGACTTTGCTTTTTCACCTGATGATGCCTTTTCTTGCCACGTCCACATTTTTTAAAATTATTTTCTTCAGCGCTATGTGTGGAATTTTTCACGTCCTTCTCCACCATCTTAAGTGCTTGGTTTTTGCCAACCTCAGAATGAACATGAATGTCACGAGAGGTGAGAATATTATCATTTTTGTCTTGCCATAAATTTTCTTTCTCAAATGTTACCCTATCATCTACTTCAATTTCTGTCACTAATTTTTTTCGAGCACCTTTTGAATGAATTGTTTTATCATCATTACTATCACTGTTATTCTTTCTCTTTTGAGATTTTTCAGGTTCGTGGGTGTTTCTCTCACTTTCAACTACAATACAATCTCCAGGAGACTCATGTAAAGATACAATTTCTGGGCTTTGTGTACTATCTTTAGATACAACTCCTTCATTATCATTTGCAGAATGGTTGTCATTGTCTTTCGTTTTCACTGATCTTAATTTTCTGGCTTGTTTCTTATTTCTCTCTGATTTTGCTGTTCTAGGTGCTGCCACTACAATATCCTCTTCCACAATGCAGAAATCTGAGCTGGCATTACTGACATTAAGGTTGTCTTGGCAAGCTGACTTGTGCTCAGAAGGATGGGAAACAAGCTGAGACTTGGCTCTTGGAGCCAGGGATACCATCGGTCTCTCCTGGATCACAAGGGTTGCGTATTCATCTCTTTGAGTATCGTGATGATCACTGAAACAAAGCAGTTCAAATGTTTATTCCTTGGTATCAAATCATCATGTGAAAATTATTAAACTCACATGTTAACCAAAACTTGAAAAGGTTTTGGGGCAAAATGAGACATATCCAAAATCACTGTTTAGAGAAAAGTGACAGTTTGTTCTCCAGCAGTTAGTAACTTATCATTTAGAACTAGAATTGTCTGAAGACCTTCATCAAGGATAAGTCGTGTTTGGTGAAAAGGAAAGTCCTTTTCATACAGCACTATCACCATTCCCAGTATTGAGGGGTATAACTCAAAATTTTCAAAAACAGTGTTTGTCAAGTTTTGGTCTGAAACTCTTCACTTATTTCTTGGAGATAGATCTCTGACATACTATTTATATCACAAATTGTGTATTGATTTCAAACAATGAAAAGATGCTTGAAAACTGAGTTGGTTTTTAAAGATCCTGTCACTGTAAACTTTGTTTTCACCTTTTTCAATTTCACATTTTCATTTATAGACATTTATCAAAGAACATCTGTCTGTTAATTTCTGTTCAAGATCATAGTACTGACTGATCAGTCACTATCAGATTAGGTATGAGATAACTCACAGAAAAGAGGCCAAGGACTTTCTCTGCCCTTTGTCTGGTCTTGTCTCTTCCACCTGTTTGGCATTCACCGCCTTCTTTATCTTCCCATGTACTTCTTCTGAGCTATCGGACAGGGCACAAGAATAAGACAACCTGTTGAAAAACCGTGAAAGTTACCTGTCATGTATTTGTCATCTTTGCATGACACTGTATGACACAATATGCACGAGATCACACTCAAGAGGAAGCAATAAAGATCCAGTTTTTCAGGCAGTGAAACAGCTAAATTTCAGATCTCCATGTCACCAGAATTACTACAACATTATGACTACTGGTGTATCATCACATAAGCTGATTCAAAGACTAACTGCCTTCTTCTAATCCTTTCTTTCTAACTGTCGTAGATCTCTATCACTTAATACACTAGACTCAAATGACTTATCTAACTGCTATTGCTCTTATTTTTACTGAGAAAGTTTCTTTCAACCTTCTCAGGAAGGTCAAATTGTTTTCACGAAAAAGTCTGAGCATTTTTAACATTTTCAACCTTAGTGTGAAAAGTAGGGTTCAGTAAAAAAATTGAACTATCTAGCCATATCTTTATCTGAGCTATCCAAATTTTCACGTATGTGCAGTCTTGTTGAGTTGTATCACATTAAAATTTCTAACACTTGAGCTACAGAAGCTTGAATGAGCTCAACTACTGCCAGCATTATCTCTATAGATGACGTGAGAATACATGATGATGGTATCTATTTCACTTTCCAGGTGGTTATCTTAGAAGTAAGTTAGAATATAAATCATGAAATATTATGTAACAGTTCACTCTCTTTTCAACCACTTAGCGGTGATTACCTCTTCTTGATACCAAAGAAATGGCTTGGGTGAGCTTTCTCAGCATTGCTGACAGAACCAGTAATGTCTCCTGCAAAATCCAAAGCACTTGCAGTGGATTTAACTGTCTTTGTGGTTAACCCTGAGAGACTGGGTGGATTTGTTGTCTGGTCGGACGAAGATAAAAAAAAAAAATATTTTGGAGATTATGAGGATAAATTTCATCATCTGCTGGGCTAAAGATTTTCTGCATTTTTTGTTTAATGAGATATTCTGAGGTCGATCATATAATTGAGAGATTTTTGCTCACATGCTGATTTCTACAGGTCGTTCACTTATTACGTTTCGCTTCCGCATCCGCCCCACATTCTATTGTTTACATTTCAAACACGGAAGTAAATCACTTATGGTGTTTCGCTTCAGCACCCGCCCCACAAAAAAATTGCACTCCAAACACAGAAGTAAACACCAACATGGAAAGGATCTATACATGCTCTGTGCATGGCGGGCAAGTCTTGACCAATGATGAGCACTCGGAGATATTCACATCTTATAAACAAACCCATGTGTGAGTGTTTATTTCCTTGGATATCTAACTGGTCTCGAAATACCTCATTCGTCTGTCAGAAAATGGCTGTTTCTTTTTCAACATAGCCAATCCAAACAAAATTTAGTCCACAGCATTTGAAATATTTACAAAATTGCAAACGGAGAAAATTTTACTCACAATTATATAATCATGACAGGGATTCAAGGATAGACTAAAGACTGCCCCATAAATCTCCATCTTTTCAAGATTCAATCGGATAAACAAAGCTCATTTTCTCATCTCCGTATGTTAATATGTTGATGAAAACCAGACCCACTCTGTTCTAATCACATATGCTCAGGCTGTAGTTTGATCTTTTTTTTTCTCAGCAGCTAAATAAATCAAAAGTGTTATGAAACATAAAATCTAATACTGCCTATTGTATTGAAGGATTTATAACAAGCATTTTCAATATAGAAGTTGTAAAATATCATATATAATTATATAATGGAATATGTTTTCATTAAATATTATCTCCCTCATACAATATATATTCTTCATTCGTAGACATATCATCTAAAGTCTTAATCTGTGCTGGCACAATTTTGTATAAAGGAAACAATAATTAATGTGAAAGCATATTCCATTTCATAACTGATCCTGCATATCTAAATGCCACCCACAATCATACTCTCACCTCGACTGCAGATGTCAGTTGATCAGTACATCCACCACTTTCATTTGACACTTGAGTGGTACCCCCGGAAGTTGATATTTTTGTCTGACTTTTTTCTGCCGAACCTTCAGAGATGGTCTCCAGCACTTCTGGCTGTTTTACCGTAACATCGTCCTGAGCTTTGGCCCTCACAGCAGAACTGCTATCGTCAGAGGAAGACTGTGTTTTCTCAGTCTGATACTCTTTCAGAGTCTCGCTTGCTGTTAGAATGGAATTGTCCTTGTCTCCAAGATGGGACATTGAGTGAGAATGTTTCTTCGAGCCTTTCAACACAGGTATTTTACTTTGTGCACGAGTTACTTGAACCGGTACCACATCCTGGCTGTCTGGCTGATGTACACTTTCATCAGCTACTTTTACATCTTTGCTTAAGTTCAGCAATCCTTTATTTATAACCTCTGCACTTTTACCCTCGTCAGTTGAGCACAGCTCCTCTCTGTCCAGACCTGCATTGGGTATGACATACTCAGTTTGCGAACTGCTGTCGCTCTCAATTGATTCTGAGTCCACAATTTTTTCTGACACATTCACCTCTGCATTTGTCCTCTGTTCTCCTTTCTTTTGACTCTGTCTAATGTTTTGAGACTTATTAATGACTGAACTATTTTTGCTCTTGCCTTGCCAGTTGTTTGTGCCCTCTGATATGGAAGTATTGTCGACACAAATATCGTTGGTATTTTTGGTGGTTGTTACCATCTCTCCATTAGAATGTGTAAACGGCTGGTTGTGATTACTCTTCAATGCCGAGGCTTCATGAGCATTCATACAAGTGTCACCGAGAGCTACGACCACCTTTTCAACACACTGTGTGTGATGTGATTCATCCTGCTGGATTTTTAACACATTTTTCTTGTTGACCGTCTCACCACCTGCAATCTCCCCCTCAAAGACTGTTGATTTATTTCCATCAGCCACCTGATCCTCATTGACATACTTGCTATCTCCAGCTAACATTGTGGTTTGCTTTTCAACATGAGTCTGTTTTTCAAACTGGGATTTATTCAAAACTGAGATGCTATTCCCAGTTCTCTTGCTCTTTACATTTTTCAAAACAGAAGTGTTATTCACATTTGTCTCTGCTGCAGTTGCACTTTTGTCCCCCTCTATCCCTGATTCTATAGATTGTGATTTGTCATTTTTGGACTTTTGTAAATTTTTCTTGGTTGGTGTTTTGCTATTACTGACAGATCTTCTGGTTACTATTTGATCCGAGTCTCCCGTCAGTTCATCACTGTCTTGGACATCATCTCCATAAGACTTTGCATCCACTGCCTGTCCCTGAGAATTATTTTCTACTTGTAAAGTATCAGTATTGGCCTTGTCTTCCCCATCTATCTGGTTGTGTACTTTTTCTAAATTTGGATCTGTTCTTGGTGATGAATCTGTGTCACTTTCTTTAGCAAAGGTTGATGACTGAAACATAAATTAGTTTTCAAACATAAACCATTAATAGTTAAATACGTTCTCCATATGAGCAGTTTACATTAGTCATCAAGAAGTCTAAATACTTTCAGTGTCACTATACACACTAAAAACACATCGTGAATCATCATAGATATTTTACTAAACCCAACTGCCAGGATTTGAAAATGCATGGGAAGGAATCCTACCTACGTAAGTTGTACTACTTCCAATTTATATTTGATAAACGCTGTTCTAGCGTATCTCCACATCAGACAATGTCAATTTCTGCCGACTGTGAACACATACTTGTTTCTTGTCTCTTTCATCCTCTTCTGATAACGTATTTTGTAATCTTTCCTACTTATTTCTACTATCGGCGGTACGTTTATTAAGCTGAGACAATATCCCTTGAATTTGCCTTTGAGTAATATTTTAATCTTCTTGTAATATGAATGTCTATGTAATATATTTTTAGTAGTATGGTGAGCAGCAAATAGGTAACAACTTTTGTTTCGACGAAAAGGCAAAGCCCTAACTTCTATGCATGACAAAGGGGGTAAATCAGTCAGGTAATTTATTGATTGATTCATCCCCCTCATCATACAAAGAAGATAAGGCTTCACCCTCCCATCATACAGGAATTGTTATCTATTCAATCCTTCATCCTACAATATACATCATATCTCACTAACTGTGAGTGGAATTTCCTTTCCTGAAGATAAATGAAGTTTAGTTTATCTTATACTCTAGTACAAAGTGCAAGTAATTCTTCATAAAAAAAAATCTAAGCCATGCCTTGTGCTAAGTCATATTAAGAGATCTAAACTTATGAGGCCCTGATAACACTGAACAGGAATGAAAATGATCTGTCAATGCTTACTGTGGATAGTCTGGCTCGGAGAATACTTGGTGTCACATGTAAGGACATACTAGCGTCTGAAACGAGAAGAAAGAGGCATAAATTCAGCAAGCATAATTTCATTTCCTCAAGAGTAAATAAATAATCTGGGCAGTTTAAAGCTAGAACTAATTGATGCTTAGTGTGCTGATTCAGACATGCTCAGCAAATACAATTATCTCATTGTTACATTTCTAAAGTCCCTACCACAGGTGACAAAATAAAAAATAATTAAAAATACAATGGCAATTAACCATTGCCTCTGTGATTGTTTTTTCATCCGGAAACTTCTACATATAAAATGAAAATGTCTACATTTTTGTAAACAATAAACAAGCTTTTCATGAACACATGATGGTTAATCAAACAATATCCAGGTACTCACCACTGTCCGACAAGAAGTCACTGAAATTTTCCATTCCATTGGATAAAATCCTGGACATTTTGCCCGCTAACAGATCTTTACCTGTTCTCCTGCAGAAAGGAATTCACTCAGACATCATTTATCTTCAAATAAGCATTGCTTTCACTAATAATCAAAATATCTCAGTAATACACACGTAGTCTAATTATGAAATACTTCAAAATCAATTTTTGCATCTGAAAAATCTTAGAATTTCAAGCTCAAGATTTCAACATACCGAACCTAGTGGACAAAAAAAAATTATATATAAAGGTTCAAATATGAATAGCCAGCCATGGCAGTTGTATTATTAAATAAACCTGTGTACATGTTTTTACAAAATAAATCCTGGGAAAACAATCTCCAATTCTCAAGACATTTGCATGTATACATCTACAGGCCTGAGATTTAGCAAGCCAGGCTAAGGAGCCAGCCAGGCTCCTAACCTGGGAAGTTGAGGTTGCCAGAAAATGTTTCAGGTTGCCGGACCCTTTGATAGAAAATGCAATTTTATTTTAAATTGTTTTACTATTGCTAATGAACAATACTTTCAAAAACAACACCGTTTCTGCTGATTACAAGTTTATTCTGTTTTTATTGATAAACCGCCCAGGTATATCATAACAGTAATACTGCAAGTACTTGACTAGATAAAAGTGTTATAACAAAATTTGTCCCTGTTATGCGTTTGAAGCACAAAGATCATTTTTACATCATCATCTTCCTCAATGTTCAAAAAGCTGAAGCAGCATGGGTCTGCCTTCTTCAGGCCAGCTAAGTCATCATCATCTAACTCAGCACCGAGACTTTCCAACAGATCTTCTTCATCATCAATGTCTTCCTCTCCTTCTCCCTCATCAAACGCCACATGGTTGCCGAATCCCGTCTGCAGCCTGTCGTGTGTCATGTGATAAGGTCTAAAAATAGCACGCTTCTTAGAACCCAGCAAGTGCTGTTGAGCGAAGAGGGTCACTCACTATGACAGTCGGAGTGAATCGGTCCATTACCATTGGCTCTCAACAAAAGGCCGTTTAACATCTTGTAATTGTTCTTCGGGAGAATTTCGGGGCAAAGACTCAACAATTTGTGATTGGTGTTTGTAAACGATAATAATAAAATCCCAAACAGAGCCTGCCTCAGAGTGATCACCCGCCTCGCGCCGCCCTGACGTCGAAAACCGTTGACAGAACCCCACTTGCACATCCCTTGTAGTTCGCAGGGTCACGACGTTTTACCTTCCATAACTCAAAAAATTATCTGTAAAACTGAACAAAACTTTTAATGAAATGAAATAAGGGGCTTAGAGCTTAGCGAGGGTTGCGTTGTTCGGTTGTGAAGGAGGCAGGGTGGCGATGCGATACTCGCGTTGTCCGCTTGAGATAGATAAAAGCTCCAGACATGCTCTACATCTGAGCCAAGATTCTTTTTTTTTTTACTAGGAATTTAAAAAAAATTTAAATACAATTGAAATCTCTACAACTAGGGGTAAATTTTAGATCACCAGCCGGGTGAATGATGCCATAAATCAAGTTCGCCAGACACCATTTTTAGGGGCCATTGGCGAGTTGGTGAACGTTAAATCTCAGGCCTGGGATAGAGTAAGTAATGTTAAGGGAGCAAAGTCTACATGCTTCATTTAAGCATAAATTGCATGTTGTGAGGATCTATCTAGGCAGATAATATTGAGGAGGAGGAACAAGCAGTTTGTGACTGTCTAAATACCCATGGAGATGAAGACAACCTCTGCTGTGACCTGGCATAGTGGCAAGTTAATGGCTGAGATAGTCTTAATTAGAAGAGACTGAAAGACCTACAAAATACTTTACCTTAAGAAGCAGTTGTTAGAGGGCCTGAACCAAAAGTTGTTAATGATGCACCTATGGGCTGCTGATTTTGAATTTATGATTGAAGTCAATTAGATACAATAAAGAATCTGTGATCAAAACATGTTTTTTTATCTTATCATCTATATCTAGAAAAAAATGGCAAAGATATATATATGACAGCTTGACATGTCTATCAATTACCTCTATTCACGCTGCAATTGAGGCCAGTAAAACCCATTGGGCAGGCGCAAGAGTAACGAATATTGCCCAGAGAAGTACAGGTTCCACCATTCTGACAAGGCATGTTTGAACAAATATCTTGTGACAACTCACACCTGAATTGGAGTAATAAAATTCCATTACTTATGTATTATCAGTTCAAATACAAGCATTAACATGAGATTGATACATAGTCAAGGTATCTAGAGGAAAAGTGAATCCTTGTAAACCAGAGCCAGTAGCACTGAAAACATTAACAAAAGCAATAAACTAAATTAAACAAAAGAAGAAAAAAAGGACTTAAATCTTTATTTGAAATTAACAAGAACAGATGAAAAATAGAATTAGGGAGAGATTTAAATAATAAAAAATATTTTTCCCTAGGCAAAATATCAACAGCGGGACCTTCCTGGCTGATCATAAAGAATGAGTACGAAGTGGGAGAGAATGACTTTTCTTTATCTGTACAATGGCATACACATACAGTTGTATGTCTGTCAATCAAGCAAATTATGCAATAGTTTAGTTTCACAACTGTACAATCTGATGACTTTGTTCTATTTCATCTTTCAATCTCCTGAGGGTGGCTGTCTTGAATTCTAAAGCCTATTTGGATCTACTTCACTTTGTTTTTCACACATTACTTTAAAGTTAAAACAATAAAGCTCTAGCAAGAAAATGTAGGAAGAAGGTGGTATGTAAAATTAATATATAAAAAAAAAAGATCAGTTTGAAAATTATTATTCTGTCAGATCTAACTTGAATATACATGTACTCATAAGCTATGACTTAAATCTCATTTAAAAGCAATAAAAATATTCACTTTAATGTCAACTGATGCCCACATTGTACAGATTTAAAGCAGATATGAACTTCAAAATAATTGTGGCCATCCATTTGCTCCATTCACCAAATCCTTCCTTTTCTCCCTCAATTTGTCTACCTAGCCTTCAACAATCATTCTCCTCCTCCCTCCTTCCTCCCCTTGCTCCCTCCCTCCCTCCCTTCATCCATCCAGCCAGCGAGCCAGCCATCTGCCTATTCCTTCATCTTTCTGTCCATCTGTCTATCCATCTTTCCTCCATCTATCATCCATCAGCAGCAGCGAAATTTAAAACAATACCTTGTTCCTGAAAATCCTGGCAAGCAGTGGCAAAACCTGTCATTAACCAAGTTCTGGCACATTCCATTGTTCTGGCAGTAATCCTCAGTGCATGTCTTTATAATAGTTTCACAGTTGGGTCCACTTGTTCCTAGTATGTAGCAAAAAGTATTTTAAAACCTGTGGCTCTCAGGGATATATGTTTTAGATGTTGTTTGAATTCCTAAACCAGTGACTCACCCTTTTAACAAGTAAAGGTGTAAAAATTATTCAGTAATCCTGGGAAGATTTATGTTTACAGTTTATGGGAAATTTAACTTCATACAGATGGAATGCCATATGTGTTAGTGGGCTTCAAAATGTACTTGTTTGATAGCAGTGGCTCTAGACTTCCCTGTTTGTGATGAGACATCTTCAAAGAAGCAAACAAATCCATAGCAATAAACATGAAATATTATTTAAATCTTTTTTGGTGCTGAATAGACAATGCAGTTCTGTTTTTATTTTATTATTTTTTTTCCCTCCCCATTCATAATAAGGTTTAGAATGTTGTTATTTAGATATATTGTTCAGATGAGTACATCAGAACCACAATGTTTCTTATACTATTCTAAAATTTACTCAAGCTGATTACAATTTCATTTTAACAAAAAAAAAAGGCCAATGAGACATTTTGCATCATATCTCCTTCAGTCTGCAATCTTCTCTGCCATCAGTTTACCTGCTGGGCAAATACAAGTGAAGTTTAAGCTTTGTGCTGTACTTCGGCAAGTACCACCGTTGTAGCAAGGACCAGACGAACAAGGATCAAGGGCTACCATGCAGTACTCTTCAGTCCACCCTGTGTCAAGCAAGAGTGTTTTCATCATTTTAAGTCAGACATGCTTATTATGACCATAAGTAGTAAAAAAAAAAAAAAATTGGAAAATAACAATGGTGATTTTTAACATAAGTGAGCCTTTTTGAAACAATGATAGTGGGCTTATCGACTGTCACATGGCATCAAAGAAATCTCATTATTTCCTCTGGCAAGGGTTAGCTAAATGCATGACAGCTACAGGAAAAAACCAAGATTAAAAAAAAAAAGAATTAGAAAACAAAGAAACAAACATGAAATAAGTTGTAACGGAAAGTAAAATAGAGGTGTTTCAACCAAGAGATCAAACTGGAAAACCACCAAGGTCAGTTAGGAACACAGACTACCATTTTTTTAGTTAATGGCAAACCAGAAGTACGGATATGTCACTTTTATGTCATGTAAATATACATCAATCAACCAATAAAACGATAAAAATTCATGCCCCCCCCCCCCCCCAAAACAACCCTGGGCCATCTGATTTTCTATCAAACCATGATTTATTCCATAATCAATCTCTACCCTGAACAGGCACAGGTTGTATCCCTCCATTTGTAGTCCCAAATGATTTTGAAGTTTTAAAGTTCACCTAACTTGTAAACTGAAACCACATAATATGTTCATAATGTAAAGATTATTAGACTGCAATTTCACTGGTTGTCTGGTTACTACTAGATCTAAGTGGGGGATCTCTTTGAGCAGAAACCTTACACCCACCTTAACACACAACCAGTTAATAGGGAATGGGGAGATAATGCTAAACAAATCTGATGATTTATCTGCCGAGCTACCTGGGTCGAGATGATTGCTCAGTGCAACTTCATATATCTCACTTCAAGAAGTATTTTATAATATGATAAAATGTTGCCTTGAGTAATATGAAGTTAATTTTACCAATCTACATGTACATCTTACAGTGTCAGAGACTGAATGGTTGGGTTTGTCAAACTGGCAATCAAATATTCTGGATTTGGATCATAATGGGCTCCAACACATTGTCCTTGTGAAAGACAAATTACATACAGTTTCTGGCTCGACCCAGGTTGATATGGGTACCTGACTAATGTCAGATAATGGTATTGTTGGAATGATAAACATTCAAGTGTCAGGTACTGTCCTATATGTTTCACAGAAAACTGTGAACAGAGGAAGCATCTTCCTTTGGGTCTGTTGGAATACTAATAAATTGTAAAGCTCTTTGCATCTGCACTTTACAGGAATAAGCCCTGCATAATCGCTCTCTGTTATTATTATTATTATTATTATTATTATGACTGTTATTGTCAGCAGCAGCAATCTTGGTGTCTTCATTAAAAGTGAAAGGAAATTAGGCGAGATGATTTGATTGCCTTGTTTCCCCTGTGGTCTAGAATGGATCATACATCTGTTTCAGCTCTAAGGCCTCTATAGCTATAACAAAAAATAACTAAGGATGAATGCAAGTCAAGAACATAATTTTGAGAGGTTCATTCAAAAACATTGAAACAATGTGCTGAGGATGAGAGATGGAGGACAAACAAATAATGAAAAAGGACAAGCATTGCATGGCTTGAAAAGAGTGCAACTAAATTACTAACACTCAATTATTAACAGGGAAGGAATGTGTAACTAAATACAAAGATCAAGAGTCTATGTGGAAATATCAGATTTACTGTTCAAGTTACTATTGAAATAATTTTCCATTCATCAACAACAAAAAACAGATGTATCTTCTTACCATCATTGCAAACACATGAGATAACATGAGGGATTAACTTTCGACAAACTCCATTTTTGCATAAATCAGCACACTCTGTAAAATCTGTGGACAAGAGATTGTACATTTAGCTTCTATCTGAAACAGATCTTTCTCACAATTATTGTCGTTCAATATCACCATTCAATATAAAGTGCTTTCTTCTCCATTTATTCTTTCTTTCTTTTTTTTTTTCATTTCCTTGCATGCCATATTATGGTGGTGTTTGTTGCCTGGTGGTTGGGTCATTGGACTCAGAATCAAAAGTTCCAAGTCTCAACCATGATTGGTTCTGACATTTTGTCCTTGAGAAAGACATTTCACAGATATTTCCTGACTCGACTTACATTGAAATAGGTATCTGATTCGAGATAGAAAATGTTATTGTTAAATTGATAAGGATTTGAATGCCTGACAGGTAGCCACCTTGTGTGTTCCCCAGAAGATGAAGATGTCTATAAATCTCTATTATAGGGCTATTGGGGTAGTAATACATTGTAAAACATTTAAAGCCTACACAGTGCAGGAGTAAGCACTACACAAATGCTTTCTATTATTACTATTCTACATACAGATTACACTGTGATGAAATCTTACAGTCAAATAGTAGTCAGCATCTTGATAGCGATGTCCAGTATCATACACTAATGTGTCATTTTAATGGCACCCATTGCCATTAAACAAATGACACTTAGGCTTACAATAAAGTTCACTTTCAAAGGCAAAGAAAAAGGTCATTTGGAATAAATGCAGGAGCTAGGAAATAAATTCCAAAAGGCATAGTTATAAGCTGTTGGAAGCAGCATCTTTATTCTAGAGGAAAAGTAAAAAAAAAGAAGAAGAAAAAAAGAAGACAACAGAAAACAAAACAACAACAACAACAATCTTATTATATTCTTCTTGATATACAGGGTGATAAACAATCTGATGAAGATCATTCAATCCTTCTGTGACATTTTGTGAAAAACATACCAGGGAATGGTCTTCTAATCACTAAAAATCTTCTGTTCATGAACATAAAAGTTATGATTCAGATTTAGATATCCTCTGAAAATATACTATCAACTTAGGAAGAGTGACCGAGTTTATGTCTAAGATGTATAAAAAGCTTTGACTTAAGAAGCAGAGCAGATTAGATCCAGTTCAGTGACATATGTGACTTACCATCTAAAGGCAAACAATCTGAAGCCTGTGTTTTTCCTTCATTTATAGTATATTGATCATTACCACACTCTGTGCATTTCTGGGTGCCATTTTGGCTGGTGTAATGGTGTCGAGGGCAACGCTTGCATTCACCATGGCCATCTATGTCATTAAATGTGCCAGGGACACATGGTGCTGTTGAAGACAATATATCATGAAGTAATTTATCATTCTATCAGTGTTTTATTATTCTGTTAGAAAGCTCAGATCTGTAAAATGTATTTTCATGAAGCTCACTCTGACAAAAATGAAACTACTCCGCATTTCCCACCTGGAGCTGGCATTCTTTTATTTCCCTATTAACTTTTCACTACCCCAAATTTTTCCTGGAAGTGGTAAAAGTTAACAGCTTTTTGTTCTGAACTGAGAAAGGCGACAAAGCTGAAGCTGCACAATTCTTTATTTAACAGATTGACTACTGGACCACTATACATCTATCTAACATATCAGTTCCAAAACTTAGAAATCAATATTAATTAACTGTGTGATAAAAAAACAACAACAAATTAATAAATCAATGACCACTTTTGTGTTCATTTATAAAGTAAGTATTTATTGAAAAACTAACATAATGTCACATACATGTATAAGCATACTGCCTGAAAGAAAAAAGGTAGAATATACAGGGAAAAAGAAAATAAAAGAACAATATCATGTAGGCCATTTGATATGGTGCCATAAACCGTCTTAATCAAGATTTAATATTTGAACCCTTAAAAAAAAAAATAAATAAATAAAATAAACAATTAAATAAATAAAGTAAGAAAAAATATATAAAATGGTTAAATAATATGTATACATATATATATAAAACAATAATAAGAAGTTCTCAAGGTGCTGTTAAGTAAGAGCCTTGTTGTAAATTTTATCAAATAGCAGAGTAATAATTATAATAAAACATGATCTCAGATTATATTGTATGTTGTATATCCTCCATCAGGAGGTTGAATGAACATATATATAGAACGTAACATATTGTATGGTGATTGCTTCCCACAATTATATTAAGAAAATAATAATGAACTATGGCAAACACTAAAACTTTAAAAATACTATGCAAAACATTAAATCACCTAAACATTCATCAATATTGTTGGCTCCTCTGTGTCTGGTTATGGTGTTTGGTGGACAGGGCAAGCATGTTGTAGAGTTGGCAGAGTATGTATTTTTGGCACACTGTTTACATGGAGGTAGACCCAGATCTGAGACTGTCCCTGCAGGGCATGCTCCTGAAATGCATCAACAGTCACCAGTGACGATCCTTTAGAAATGATGCCTCATTGACACAATGAGCACATACAGATTCCATACAAATCAACTTTTAACACATCCATGTTTTCTCAATAGAGTTCAGAAATAAAAAAGAAAAAAATGCATTTTGTATTCCATAAGAAATGCAAATGATTTTTTAAAATTGAATTTTTACAACAGAATGGTCTTAAGATGGCAAAATGCACGTGGATTGGTGTTTATAGGATTGCTGTATGGAACCACAGTAATTATGAGGAGAAGGGAAAAATAACAGCATATAACTAAATTAATTCAATAGGCTGCTATAACTGATATTATAGTCTTTCATTCAAAAAAAAAAAAAGCATGTACCAATCTCTTACAACAATGTCTTCTCTCATTCTGATTTGAAAATGAATTCAAATTGCAGTTCCCAATGAACTGATAGATAATATCTCTTTTCTAACATAAAATATAAAATCACCTCTAAATCACAAAATATGATCCAACATCCACCCCCTCAAAAATCAGCTTTAATAAGCAGCCTATTTATGCTTGCAATTTATGATATTGTTTGAGAGGGAGGATAAGTAAAATTTTAATTGAATTTCTTCTTAACCTGAGGAGTTTGGCATTTCCAAAGATAAGTGGACATGATTTTTCATTGCGAAGTTAAAAATGAATGTGTCAAATGGTCTCTCAAAAAAACAAAAAAAATCATACTGGGAACATTTTGAGAAAAGTAGAACAGGAATTAAATGAAATACTGTCTTTAAACAAAAATTTGAAGATATAGAGAGGCTTAATGAAATTTAAGTTAAACAGTTCAACTGCTAACAAAAGAGGAAACGAACTATGGAACTGGTTGCATTAAAAATGTATTATGTACCTCGAAAACCTTTTCTTAGAAAGTTCTTTCACATATCATTCACATGAAAAATAGATTCTACATGAATGACGTACTTTTGCATTTAAGTTTTTGAGTTTTTCAGAAGCTGTTTTATTGTTGAGGTTGTTGCCACAATGACAGCATATGACAACAAATATAATGTGCAAACCAATCAAAATGAAAACTGGCAAACACTAAGAGAACAAAAAGAGGTGGGCAGCTCATAATGGAATAGAGACTAACACTAAGCAAATGGGATCTAAACTAACTGGCCTACTTTGAGTTTATAAAAAAATTCAATCAATCTTTTTAGAAGGAAAACAGAAAATATAATTAAAATGGAACAAAAAAAAAAAAAAGAGGTAAAACACTGTGGAAAGAAGCTAGGTAAGAGAATGAAGAGAAAAAGTAGCTTGTGGATTTAGAAGGAAATGATATACTGGCAAAATGCAGTTTAGTGTTCAAATAATTATGATTTCAGCTGCAAAAATTAGGGAGACAAAAGAGGAAAATGACAAAGGAAAGAACTGTTAAAAAGGATGGTAGGGCTACATGCTGGTTTCAGCAAGGCTGGGAATGGTACATCTATTTCTAATTATAAAAGGGTCAGATGAGGGTAAAGTGAAAAAAGACTGAGAAAAGATAATTAAAGCTCTAATTTCATCTATAATGGCCTGGCATTGAGCTACTAGCTGTATATTATTATGGTTGAGCCTGGCCTTGTTTTCATACATTTATCTCATTTGGTTTCTCCCCCTCCCCACCTCCCTCTTCATTGTTCTTTTTGTAAACCATTTATGTTTCAAGAAGTAACAAATCTAACTACATGTATTCCTTTCCATAAGAAGGGCTTGTTGGTCCTGAGAGTGATTTTTTAAAAGTTTGATCTATGGACTTTTTAAGCTTAAAATTTGGATTCAACATGTTGAAATTATAGGAAAATGTGGAATTTTGTTGTTGTTGTTGATGTTTTCTATCCGGTTACCAACAACAACATCAGGTTGGATTTTGTGTCCAGAAAATTAGCCATTTTCAAGAGCACAAGGTTCCTAGAGCATTGCGTAATTATTATAAATTTTGTATATCAATGAAATAGTTCTATAAAAAAGACAATATGTCTTTCTCTTTTGTTAAAGATCATACAATGTCTTGTCATAAATTTTGTAAATACATGGACGCTTGTTGGCGGGTGTGTGCATTTAATTTTCCACCAATTCCCTCAAAAATATGAACAAAATTCAGTAAAAATGGATGCATATCATTAAAACACATGCTGTGAGCTATAAATTCAAAATCAATACACATGTAGTTCTGGAATTAAAAATATTTAGAAAAAGAAAAATATGAGACGCAACACGATGAAATCAGCCTCTCATCATATTTTGAGCATATGGAGTTATTGGTATCACTGTAAAGGTTATTCATTTCCCTTTCTGTGTCTAAGAAAGTGTTGTTTTACCTTAAGTAGAAGTCGAGATATTGGCAATTAAAGATGATGGGTGTAACCTGTTGCTGCAGTTGAATTTAGTGAGAAAATGGCCGATCATATTAATCCTTATTAATCTTTGTTGGCCCATGCTGCTAAATTACAATTTTTTGGCTTTCACTGAATCTATTTCAGCACATTTAACACTGAAATACGTTTTCACGTTGAGAAGGGTTCTGTCAAGCAAAAACAAAATTGCGTTAATAATTTGTTCAATGTTGAAAAACAAGTGATTTCTCCAGTTGCTCTACAGTTTGACGAGCGCCTGATGTCATCGTGTTGCATCTCATATGAAGAAAACATATGTATTAAGAAAATCACAACTGAATGATGCTGTCATTCTGGGACATAAGGTGTTTTGGGTCTGAATCATTATTTTTCCCAAATCAGCAGATGTCTAAAAACAGCAAAAACCCAGTTTTGATCCTGTGAACCAAATGATCAATTTCAGGGCCAACACATATCTGAGAAGTTTTTAAGGAGGGGGAGGGGGGCGTGTCCTGGAGGTGATTTTTTTTATTACTGGAGTTAGGTTATTTTAACCTTTTCCATCGTATTCAGCATGTTCAAATTAGAGGAAAACAGTAAAAAAAAGTTGACTT
>JBCAUA010096848.1:0-10356 GCA_038406235.1 Peronia verruculata
TATGTTTACAATTTTACTCTTCCCAAGACGACCAACATTTTTGTGGCCCTCGGGATCCACTATTTATCACATTTTGGTCCCATTCTTGTCTTGAGTTTGAGACCCCTGCTCTAGTAGCAAGGGGTACAAACACTCCGCCGGGGATTTCTAGGTTTTTTGCTTAGTCGAATATGAACTCTTGTATAAAGTGTAGTTTTTACCATTTGGCGATCAGTTTTGCTTTTCTTCCACCAGCTAATATCATGTTACTATTTTTTTTTCTCTAACTTTTAATGCCTGCGACAGAATGAACCAAACGAACAATGAAAAAATCTATTTCCTACACCCCCCGCCACCTTCTCCACCCTTCCCACCCCTGCTCTGTAACCTGGCCCCATGCTCTGTCGTCACAGCTTTGTCTCGAGGCTAACCTGGGAAAGCCATAGGTTTTGTAATCAATTTTTGCACTGACAGGAACTCAATGTTTTTTCTGGCCTTGTCGTGTCTTGTCTATTGCCGTCTTGTGCCAATAATTTGTTTGATTAAGTCAAGTGACTGTGAAGTAAAGAACGTGACATTTCAGGAGCTGTCCTCAGGGCGATCGAACAGTTGGAAGAAATGTTACCCTAAGTTTTTTTTTATTTGTCTCTTCACTGCGTTACTCCCTGAGTGCCAGTTTGATAAAGAACAACTTAATTTAAATAGGTGGAGGAAAAACAAAAGAACAACATTGGGCACAGTGGCTCTGTGGTTTGGCGTCTGCTCGTGGAGAAAACAAGCCGGGATCGACTCGCGGGTCTTGTATCGGGAGATGGAAGGACACGAAGATTGAACCTGCATTTTTTCAGTGACTTAAGGGTCCCCTGGCTTTCTCTGCGTAGTGACGCCCGGTGTCTAGCATTCTTGGATAAGGGTGAATAATAATATATTTTGGAGGTCCCGTGTGTACCTCATGCACGCTAAAGAACCCTTGGCAGTTCAAAAGAGTAGGCTGCGTGCCGCTGTCTGGGCAAAATGTCCAAGTTCCCAATTTTTACCCCCCCCCCCCAAAAAAAAAAAAAAATCTCACCAAATTCAGACATCTACTTGAAACCGAGATAGTCCTTCTTTCTTAGGATTGAAAAGCTTAAAACTGAAACAATTTGAATCTGTGCTGTGAAGAGAAAGCATCGTTTTTTTGTTTGTTCCTTTGTTTTTATTTATCCAACAACCATCATGCCTACTGCTAATAGATTGGAATGGGTTTGCGCTAACAGATAGCTGTAAGGCTGTAGCACTGATCAGTCAGTCATGTCCGCGCTCGTTTGTTTTGGCTGTACAGACAGTAGTGGTCTGATTGTGTTATAGCTGTGCGTTGGACAAAAGTAAACATGAAAAGAAGAAAGAATAATAAGCTTTAAAAATAATATAAGTAAAATAAAAAATAATTGATAAATAAATAAAGAAAGAAAGAAATAAGCAATAAATACATAAATTAATACATACATTAATAGATATACATCATATAGAAAAAAAATCCTGGTTTTACAAATGAATAAATAAATAAATAAAAAATAAATAAGTAAATAAATAAATAAATAAATAAATAAATAAATAATTAGATAAATAAATAAAACACACTTATATCAATATGTAAATAAGTGTGAGTGAGTGAATGAAGAATGATTGAATGAATGAATTTAATGAATGAATGATTGAAGGAAGGAACAAAGACTTACAAATAAATAAAGAAAGAAAAATAAACAGATTTACATAAATAAATAAATTGAAAAAAAATGTCCATTAGAAAAAGAAAAAAAAAAAAAAAGAAAGCGTTAATAGTGTCTCTACCCTGAAGGCTTAGCATGGCTGTGTGCAGATCGATAGTTCATCCTTATCTACCTTTGAGCAACACTGTAATCATTTGCTCTTGTGATGAAGTGCCAGATAGCTCAGACATCATCATCATCATCATCATCGCTCCCGTAGACTGAGGATCTAACGCACACTAAGTGAATCCATTGTTGTAAACCTTTTCCATTTCTGTACCATTACTTTCCCACTATCATCACAACAGTTCTCCGACACTTGGGTGGGGTGAGAAAATTTCTGACCTTGTTTTTGTTTAAAAACACCCTCCAGTTTAGTTTATATTTAGATAATAAATTAGACCAAAATATTTTTTCCCTGTTTTCAATTGCAGAATTTAAAAAAAAATTTAAAAATGTGTTATTACGCTTAGAGGGGTTTCAGTGTTGACACTGCGCCCCCCCCCCCCTCCCCGGGTCAAGGCATACACATAAATACAACATAACAACAGTCTTAACAAGAACGACGACGACGACGACGACAACAACAACAACAACATCAACGATAGCAAACTCTTGATGTACGGAGATTTAAGTTTGAATTTCTATGAAAATTGTCTTTTTGAGTGATAATGGAATAGGGCATGCCAGTGTTTTCTTTGAAATAACAGATCTGTACGTTAAAAAAAAAAAAAAAGAAAAGAAAAACTCACAAAGAAAGAACATAGATTTCTTGGAGGTGGAAGAAATAACCCACTGGATTTTAAAGATGTTTTAGATGTAGATATTTTTGTACCTTAATGCTATATGCTTTGGTCCGCCTGTTAAGCTTGGTACATTATAGCATCTCTTGTCGGCAAAAGTTTATTACTGAGGAGGGGCTGTGAGAACTGGGAGACATAAGTAGGCACCAGAAAAACTGCAATAAAATATCTTTTTTTTTTTCTGTGCAGTTTGTGACTACAGAAGTGAGAAATATTCTTGCTGTTTGAGCGTTCAGAAAGGGGTCATTTATTTTATTTGCGCATGTAATTTGCTGGGCAGAGAGTATTTGGCGTGTAGTTGCTGATTTATGACCTCCTCTGATGCGTACATTTATTCATACCACAGTTTCTTGGGAGAAACCCATTCACTCATACATTCACCTGGCAAATGTCGTCTTGAGGCCCAGACGTTGGGAATGGGGCAGAAAGAGGGGGAGATGGCCCGGAGGGGGGAGGGGGAGGGTGGATTGAGTTTAGGCGAAGGTAAACAAATTGAATTAGGCAAATGAAGAAAAAAAAGTAAGAAACATATGGAGCAGTGTAACATTGTTGTGTTTTCCTAATCCTTTCAATCCTAAGAAATAGGATTATCTCGGCTTTTAGAAGTTGTCAAGTTTTGCTGAGAATGTTTTGTAGGTAGAAATTGGGAATTTAGAAGTTTTGCCCGGACAGCGGTACTCAGCCTACTCTTCCATCGATTTTGAACTGCCAAGGGTTCTTTAACGAGCGTAACGTTTACACAGGACCTCCGAAATACATTCGCCCTTATCCGAGAAGGCTAGACGTCGGACGTCCCTACCCACAGGAAGCCAGGTCACCGTTGAGTCACTGAAAAAATGCGTATTTTCCTTCTTTGTGTCCTGTCATTCCCCGATGCAGAACCCGGGAGTCGAATCCCGGAGTAGTAATGTAAGAAGAAAAAGAGGACGGATACAAAGAATGAAAGAAGAGCGTATGGATAAGAACTTCTGGTGAAAGAAAGAATTAGGGCGACTGGAAGAAGCACGAAGAGAAGGGTAGCTGATGGCGAAGATAAATACAAACCAGATATGAAGTGAGACCAAGCTTACAAAATTATTATCACCCATCACAGCGCGACAGAGTATATGTTTACATCAAAATGAGCTCGGAGCTTATTCTTTGAGGTTTAGAGATAAAAGTGCCAGAACGATTAAGTGTCACCGCCCATTGACCGGCTGAGACCACCGGATGCTCTTACCACCACAAAGTCCTCGACCTCAATCCAGTGGCCATGGTCGTTGTGGTAAACAAAGCCGACGACGTTCTAGAACTACTTTAACAATTACAGGAGGGTATCGGAACCTGTTTGTCTACGCCGAATATGATGCCAGTCAGACTGAAAATTGTTCGGCACAACAGCCCGGCTCTCTCAGAAACTTGGACTTACAGTCTTCGTGGTTGAAAATGAAAGATCTGTGAATTCCTTATCGTCTCATTTTCAAAGATAACCGACTTAAAACTACAAAGGTCTGTTTTGGTGGATCGATAAGTAACACAGAGTGCTGCATTCTGAACATAACACATCTTTTATGTGAACAGTGTACCGTGTTAATGAAATAGCCAGTGCAGTATAACTTAGTATGGATGGCTGCATGGCTGGATCATGTATAACAGTAAGGAATATTTCCTTAAGGTAATACGTGATCTTAAGTAAACCAAGAGCTCTGATATTCTCCATGAGAATGGAAAGATGATACCATCTTTAGTTATATGCCTGCAGGCAAGTGATGGCACTGTGTAAAAGTTGCCTGCACATTTAGAGCCATGTTGCCTTGAGTTTACCATTAAATAACCGTATAATTTACTGCAAGATCTTTTGCTGTGCTTTTACGGCACACGTTTAGCATTTTTTTTTTTTTCGTTTTTTGTTTTGTGTGTGTGCCAAATTTTGTGGAATTTTGACATGATAGCGTAAAAAGCACTTTACAACAAAGCAACTGTTTGCTGTAATTTTACAACACAATTTTGGCATGTTTGGGTGCCAACGCTTGACCGCATTTTTACGTGGAACATATTTAAGGTGCGTACATAGTTACAGATAAAGGTCACAAGTAGGCCCATACTCTCTGAAAATTGGTGGAGAGATATACCTCCCCCCCCCTTTATTTCGATAAGTCAAGTGCTTACATATGCTCACGATTGTAGGTCATCACCTTTTCGAGCAGTTGAGACTTTAGATGTTTCCACCTAAAAAATCCTAGGGACTGTTCGGTCGCATTAACTTTATATTCTAACTCCTTTCCTCGGAGTGGTTCCAATTACCGAGCATTCATGATGAACTACATCGTTACATCTACTCAGATACATTCGCTGTAATCTACCCCACCGCCAAACACTAGAGAGAAAACGCGCTGTTCCTTTAACACGCACTCCTATAATTTAAAGTCATTTCGGTAAAAGTCCTCGATACATCTTTTTATTCTACTGCAGTTGGCTTACAGCTGGCGTCGCAGTCCCTCCCTGTGTTAGTCTTAACGTGAGACTCAGACCTGAGCCAGTCGATAAATAGACCCAGAGCGTCGTGGACAGGTCATGGCCGTAATTGTGCCAAGATCACACTTACAGATTGATGAATAAGGGCGGGCGACATCTTGGTGACTAAGTGGACACATGTTAACAAGGCATCATATCAGCCCTGTTGTGTTCAAGATCTTAACCATGAGTTTAACACCTACACCATACGTTGATATAGTCCCAGGACAATTACGTTTTGAAGAAACACTCGAGACGTTATAGATATGGGAGATTTACGTACCGATATACTGAACTTTGTTTGAAATCTTGACTTAGAATTCTGGTTGAGGCCAGGAAGGAAAGGTCTAAGACAGGACCTGTGGCTGTTGTACCGCTAGAAACAACTGATGTGTCAGTCTGTTAAAGGTGGTGTGGACAGAAGGGAAAATGGTTGGGTGGGGAGAGAGAGAGAGAGAGAGAGAGAGAGAGAGAGAGAGAGAGAGAGAGAGAGAACGATTATGAGGAATCACTGTAGCTGAGCCATGCAGCTGTGTACCACTTTGAGAGGATGCTCGTTACTAACAGTGCAACGATTCAGTGACTGTCTTTGTTGTAATCTCATAGAATAGTGTTGTCAGTCCTTATACCAGCTGAGAGCTAGTCGATGTCATCCCGCATGTCACTGTACTCCCACATTGCTAACTACAGGCCGGCACTGAGGCTGGTGGACTCCACTGGTAGATCCTGTTATCATCAGTTGTTGACATGAGGCGCTAGATTTGACCTGACCTGTCACACGGTGTTCAGCCACGATAACGCTGGAGTGTACATACATATCTTTTTTGTTTTGTTTTATTTTTGCGATGACCTATTCTCCACATCACCTGCAGCCAATCAGTGGTCAGATACGACAGGCCACTGTGTGATAGATGTTGAGAGTGTAAGCCTTGAGGTACCAGTCAGTCACTATAGTCAGCAGGATGAAATCAGCTGCTCGTCAAACTGAGGCGATCGTGTTTTTCAACAGTGAACGAATTTTCAGCTCATTGTTTTTTCTTCACAGAACCCTTCTCTGTCAATCTAAAAATGCATTTCAAAGATAAATGTACTGAAATAGATGGAGTAAACGCTCAAAAAAATGTATTTTAGTAGCATGGCTTATTAAGAATAAAGGAGGATTAACAAACGAAATTGGCCATTTTCTCACTAAATTCAGCTGAACCAACGGACCACCCTCGTCGTCTTTGATTGTCATTATCTTGACTTCTACTTCAGTCAGGACAGAAACTTTTTCACACACGGAAAGGGAAATGAATGCATTGAATAACCTTCACAGGATACCAATAACTCCATAATTATTATGTTTCATCGCGTCATGTCTCATATAAATTTGATTGTAACAAGGTATCCAGTGGTTTAGTTACGCAAAACATTGTTTTCTCCAGAGCTGTTCGGAGATGCAATACGATAGTTCTAGGTCGATCACATGGCAGAGGGAACATTGCTCATACGTGGATTTGTTTACAGGTGTGGATGTGTCTGAATGCTCATAGCTGGTCAACAGTCATGTTGGTTCCCGTCAGGGAGTATATGCTGTTATACTGGAGTGAGGACTCCTGACGTCACCTCAACAAAACACCATGTGTCTAGCGTACCAATACTGGGCGACATGGCCATGGGGTTAGACTTAGTAATGCTATACCTGAGTTTCGTTTAGCTTTGAAATAATTTACACGTAGTGACATAACAACAACGGCGTTAAGTGTTAACGTTAACTAGGTTTCTTGCCTCCATGGGCATGGCTCCACATTCGGCACGCGTGATGTCATTCCCGTACACAGAGCTTGTACACAAACCAACGTGTGAGTGACAACAATCCCCCCAGTCACGTGACGGACCTGGACATCGCGTAATTCATTATCGTCTATGACGTCACTGCCGAGGGTGGACATTAGCAATCGGAGGTTGACGGCCTGGCATGATGGTGATGACGTCAATGTACTGTCACTGACGGGCACGTCTTTACTGGTCATCTCAATACTTACTGCATACTGTGTATGGTCTCAGATAATGAGGAAGACCGACAGACAGGAGAAACACGGAGAATGGCAAGCGGACGAGTCAATGATTTCCGGAAATGCGGTAAATGTCGAGTACAGCCATAAGTTTGCTGTTGTTGGAACGTCTCAGTGATGCCTGGTAAATTCTGCACTACGTATCTTATATAGTCTCTTGCACCCCCCCCCCCCCACACACACACACACCAAATAGACCGTTATATCTTTGCATACCCCTCATATTAAATTATTATGGAAGCATTGCTCTGTTCCTGTCGGTCAGACCGTCAAATCTGGCCCGACTCTTGCATTCAATGTGGTGAAATGAGAACGAGAATTGCACATGTACAACTATGTGATAGACACAATAAGGATGGAGAAAAATTTTCCCCATTATAAAGTATGACAGAGAATGGCGAAAACAGCTGTGCATGTGTTTAAGCCGGCACTGACTGTGTGTGCTACAGAAAATGTTTGTGGCTGTAAGTTATTTGCTGTGTGTAGATCTAGCTCTGTTTCACCATCAACACACGTGCTGGACAAGAAATAGGCCGACACTGTGAGAAAACAGAGGCCCAGGCTGGAAACACATGCGAAGACTCCAGTGGAAAAACGAGATAAGCTACATTTGTGTGAAAAATGTGATATTGCCCCGACGTTATAAAGCCACACCGCCAAGATTTGTTAACCAGAACAATAATTCGTGAAAACCAGGTAAATTCCGCTAAAAAACGAGAGTTTTTAAAAGGGTGGAAAACTATAGACATGTAAACTTTAATTTCTGTTTTTCTCTCTTTGTACAAAATGTGACTTATCTGGTTTTTCCCGTGGACTCTTTATGTGTAATATGCTCCATACGTGGGGAGAGAAGATAATCTTTTACCCTTTTCTCTGCTTTGTGTTCTCACGAGCGTCTTTCTCTAGTTAGTTGATGCCATGTCTGGGAGAGCATTGCTGGTATGTTGCAGATTGGTAGCTCTTTCTTTGCAAGGCTGTGGCTAGTTGATCATCTGCTATACTGTAATAGATGCATCCACATGTAATTGACTGCATGTAACTCGTTGAAGTTTGAAAACCGTTAAATATCTACACAATACTTTACTTTATCTTTTCTATTTAAATGCTTCGCATGAATTGCGTTCCTTTTATTATGCCGACTTGGTTCAAAATATGATTACATTTCTGGCGGTTTGTACCATCCATATGGGGAAATGATTCTATAACGGCAGTCTTTGCAGTGGACCCCACACTGAGGTCAGTTTTTGTTTCTGATGTGAAGATTTACAACAGGGATAGTACGTTGAGACATCCGAGGAAGAGGAGCTTGTCCGTGTGCTCACAGTAACACCGGAAGGAAACTTTTTTTCAGGCGTGGACACAGTGATTACATAACTTGATACATTTGATCATCATTTTCTGAACGAACCAGCGAATTAGTTTGGACGCGAATAAGAACCCATTTCCTTGTGACCTATTTGCCATTGCAGTGCAGCATTAAATACCATCAGACTAACACTTCAAGCTTCATTTCGATTGATTGGATTACTAACACCATTGAGCTGCAGACCATCGTCCAGTGAGGTAGAACTGTGTGATATTTCCAGGACAGTCAGAGAGCCAGGTAAGAGATGCTGTGTCTGTGTGCGTGTGTGTGTACACGGTCTATCAGATGGTATGTTATCATGTAGGACACGGGTCGGCCTGTGTAAGCAGCGTCTTGCTCTCTGTACCATATCTTATCTAAGCCCAGCACATAAACACCACTCTCTGTCAGCTCCAAGGACACGTCCGTCTGTTAACTGCTCTGATCTCCGCTACTCTGTTCTCACGCTCTGTAATGTCTTTTTCTGTCCCGTATTTTGTATGTAAAATGTAAAGGTTATTTCATTTGTCTGTTTTCTGTTTCATTGCTCCTGTTGTCTGCCTGCCTGCCTGCCTGTCTACCTGCCTGCCTGTCTACCTGTCTGCCTGCCTGCCCGGCTGCCTGTCTGTCTGTTTTGGCCTTCCACGCTTTAATCCATCATGAATTGTTAATCACTATAACCAGCAATCCGCCCAGAGTATCAGCTCCGTGCTCGGGAGACCAGGATCGTGAAAGTAGAAAAGGATGCAAGTTATTTTCTCCATGACTTTACACGCCATAAAAAAAATAAAAAAATCTTGTTACGTAAACAGTTCCAGTAATAGCAGGTTAGTGCTGAAATATGCAGCGGCCACTAGAGGTGCAGAATTGAACTGTTAAGTAACCTTTTCATATACATATATATATATTGTACCATCGTCATCATCTCCCCAAAGAATTTTCCCTGTTCCATCACGTGTATAACGGACGTGTTGGATCTGTACGTAGTTTTGTGATAGCTTTGTGTTGGAGTTTAACGGCACATCAGCAAGACCAGGGCTATATTGTACCAAAACAATAGGTTCGTTTGTAGATACGTTTACACTGATCAAGAACATTAAAAGAGGAAAGAGAGCGGGACAGAAGACAGGAGCTGGCTGTCACTTTCATACTGTGAATGTCTCTCGACACCGGACTGGATGTATGTTAAATTTCTATTTACATGTTAATGTGCCGATTGCATTCAATGGTATGAAGAGAGGTCAGAGGTCATTTCTCTGTGTCCATGATGTCATGGTACCGCAGGGATGACACAGGTTCGGGAGCGATTGAGCGATTCTCCTCCCTTGCTCTTTGAAGCTGATATATTTGAGTTGATAGACAGAGGCTCTCTAAATGTCCACTCGCCCAGACATGGCCACTTTGGCTATCGCCTCAAACAACAGAAACCAATCGTGAGCCCAGTTGGATGTTGCTCTATTGGCTCTACTTTTGGGTTATTTGGAGATCATCATCATTTGTTGCCTTGTCTGGAACAGACATTGATGATCATGGGTCTCCACTCGGATCTGTTGTCAGCCAACCTCAAGAAGGAGTTGTTGTCATTTTATAGAAGTGTCCTTTTTTTGAAAAAGAACACACACAAAGACTGTCGACCGGTATAGAGATATTTCATACACAAGATGGAAAATGGGAAAAAAATGGAAAGTGAATGAATAAGTCAAGTTTGAAAGGGTAAAAAGATATAATGAAATAATAAAATACAAATTTAAGAAAGTTTTTTTCAAAAACATGGGGAATAAAAATAGAAAGTAAAAAAATAAATAAAGAAGAAGAAAAAGAAGAAGAAAGAAAAAAAAAAAAAAAAGAAAGAAAGAAAAAAAAGGGGGGGGGGGGGGGAACCCCACTTTTCAAACCCACTTGGTTTTTCTTCAGGGGGGGCAAAAAAAAAA
>JBCAUA010096859.1:0-10355 GCA_038406235.1 Peronia verruculata
CCCCCCCCCCCCCCCCCCCCCCCCCCCCCCCCCCCCCCCCCCCCCCCCCCCCCCCCCCCCCCCCCCCCCCCCCATCGTGTCCCAAACAAACTTCTGTAGTTTTAAACTTTTAAAAGAATGACGTCACAACAACAGCAGCAACAGTAACAACAACAATAACAACAACAACAACTGAAATTTAGGTAAACGGAAGACAGAGGAAGAATTTCTGTGTAGCGTTTTGTTTGTTATTGTCTGTATGATTATTGTTGTGCGTCGTTTCTCTCGGGTCATAACGTTATTACATAAGTCTAAAAGAAATTCCCTGGCTTTGTTGTGCAGTCAGACAGTTAACTGTTTCTTAAAACTTTTCATTTTGTTGAATTTCTTTGAAACCGATATAAAGGACAGAAGAAAAGAACATAATCTTTTTTGAAACCTCTGAGTTTACACAACGTCTTTGTAAATGGCTGTGAATATAATACAGAGAATCATCTTCACGTTATATTATCAAACGGCACAGGATAAGATTATCCCATTTCTATAGTACATACCGACATCATTATTTAGTACACTTTAAGTCGTAATTCATTGCTTCCGTTTATCATCATTTTCCTTCTCCGTTTCTTCAACAAAGAACCATTATCATAGACTTTGACTTGCTGAGGACCTTTGTTGTACAGAAATAACCACTATAAATATAAATGATAATAATAAGAATAATAATAATAATAGAGATTATTTATATAGCACTTATCCCCGTAATTACAGGCTCTAAGCGCTTACAATCTATTATTTCCCCGACAGACTCAAAGAAGACGCTCATAAACGTTGTCAGCTTCCTGGGAAGCATACAAGGCGGCTGGCTGCTAGGCGTTTAAATCCTTATCAGTCTAACAATATCAATCACTGTCTATAGTCGGGTATCCTTTAAACCTGGGTAGAGTCAGGAAATGTGCGTAAATTGTCTTTCCCAAGAACAAAATGTCGGGACCTGTCAGGATTCGAACCCGGAACTTCAGATCCCGAGCCCGACGCCCCGACCGCTAAGCCACGACACCACACACATGATGGTATCTGTTCATATATTTCATTACTATAACATCAATCGTTCGCCACCATATCAGCCGTAAGTTGACGGTCAGTTGATATACTTTGGTTGTAACTTTGGTTTCAGTGCCACCCTGAGTTGTAGCTGTACTATAGTTGCATTTCTAGTTCTAGTCCCATCCTTATCTTTCTCAACCCACCTGACCACTTTAATCCCCGATGTGGGTAATGTGGTTTCCGTGTTTACAGAGCCCGCCACTAATGAGCTGTCGATGTCGGGTTTGTCTTTTCTTTTGTTTTGTTTTCTTTTCTTTTCCTTATTCGTGCAGCCTCTCTGGGGAGGAAAAGAAAAAAAAACGACAAACAACACAAGGCAAATACATGTAATAATAATAATAAAGAAAGAAAAAAAAAAAAAAACGTAACGGCTGCATTGTTTGCAACTGGTGAAATATGTCATCATGAGGGCGAGACTGGATTAATGCTGCTGGATGGCAATTTTAATTTCCATAACATGGAATGTTACATATTAGTACTTGCTTCTTTTTGATGTATGTGATTAGTTGCCGGTAGACAATTGTCACATATTATAAGTCATTTCCTCAGGACGATGATGATGATGATGATGACGACGTCCACCGGACTCGAAAAATTCCATCAATTTATTTCATTGTCAGTTCGTTAGTTCCTCTGATTTAAAATAAAATTAATTTTTACACGTATTTGGTTAGCGATTGACAATTTGTATAAAAAAATTCATGGGTTTTATTTGACATCAAGATAAAGATGACGGAAGATGACGGTCGACCTGAAACAGGACCAACAATGTTAAAACGTCTGATCAGTACCATCAGTTTATTCAGTGTTTAACTTAGCAGCCCTTCAGATTATTGTTTGTTTCTTAGAAATTAATGTATTTTACCAAGTTATTTACCAGTTTACATTCCACGTCTTACATTTTAAAACATTTCTATAAAATGAAAATGATGATAATTATCATTCTATCCAATACAATAGAACTGTCTGACCGGAAACTAGCAAAACAATTCAAGAACACAAATAATATAGAGATCTATAAACGACTTGATTGTGGTGATAAATTCTCTGCCAAATTATGATAATTATCATAATGATTGAGCTGTATTATAAACATGCTGACATCCTAACAAAATCGAGGACGTCAAAAGTATGTTTAAGAATCACCCAAGTTCCTCTAGGAAAATATCCCCAAGTTTGTCCAATCGTTTGGTTAGAACACGATCAAGAAACAACATCCAGACTCAAAAGTATGTCCTCCCTTGTGGTAAACCAAGGGATGACCTGCCTGCAAGTTGCTGAGTGTTGCTATATTCTAATCACAGACAAAAAGAAATAATAATAATAAAAGTTCTGTAGGTTACAGTAGCCAAAATTTGATCATGCCATGATATGTACGCTCAGCAACAAACAATAAGCGGGCAAGACAATTACAACGTTGGGAACAAGATTTTTCAGCCACAAGGGCTGGGTTGTGTTGGGGTTTAATGACACATCTGCGCGAATACCGCTATATTGTGTCAAATACGGTAAAATACGTTTACACGTCAAGAAGAAGAGAGGAAAGAAAGCGGGACAGAAGACAGGAACAAGGAAAGAGAAAGAAGAGATGTCTCCCTTGGAATTATGTAGAGGATGGCACTCCATAGGAGACATCCCACCGATGGCGGGCTTACACCGCCTGCAGGTGGGACCAGAGAACCTACGTATAAACCCCGGGCCCCGTGGGGGAAGCCACAAGAGTATGGTAGCGTTACGACAAATAAAAATATGGGCGTTATAATACATGATTGCGATAAGGTGCAAAATAAGCATAAAAACCTTAATTGTAAAGTAAAAGTAAAAAGGATGGCCCTTGATCCCCAGAGGAGAAATTGGTTGAACCATTTCAGACCGCGTCGCCGCAGTGCAGGGCAACTGTACTTCCCCCGATATACATCAGATACCCGTTTTACAGATGGGTGGGCTGAGGGAAATTGTGTGTTAAGTATCTTTCCTAAGGATACAACATGCAACCGTTGCGATTCGAACCACCGACCTCTTCTAGGCTCGAAAATTGGCTCAGTGATTCCAAGACTCCAGTTTCGAGGACTCCAGTTTCTACCATATCGATAGATATTGTTATTAACTGTTTTTGATGTATTTGATTAGTTGCCGGTAGACATCCGCGTTATCTTTTAACACTTTAACTACGAACGTCCATAATAACTAAGATTGTCGAGTCTTTGTGCTATTTATTCAAACGTTAGAATAAGCACACTTTTGTAAAACTTTGACACTAGTGGTTAATTTCCACCAGAGGACTTATTATATTGCCCTTATCTGATACAAGATGGGTCCTCACCCGTTAATATACTAGTTATGTTTGTGCATCTTATGGAAAGAGTTAAAACATGTGTGTGAAATGATAACTTTGATGCAGATGACGGGGCATCAGGAGACCGAGAATTTAGCCAGTAACATCTCTTCCAACATATCAAAGTTACCAGAATGATGTTTGTTTCTTTAATTGTAGGGTTCCTTGGGAATCGCGTAGCCTTGCTGGAAGTGGCTTGGGATAAAGTGAAGTTCAGCAATCAGTTACATTTTCTGTGCACCTACATAATATTTTGCCTATGTTCCACAGCCAAAGGGATTGATTTTGCTAATAAATACTCACAGGATTCTTGAATAATATTTTCCTGAATATTCTTTTCTTTCCCTCTCCATCACAGAAAAAAAAAAAAAAAAGAGTAGATTAAGCGCCTGAGAGGAGAACGCGGCGTGGATGTCAAGCTTTTGAATAAAGGGTCGCGAGTGCAAAAAACGTTGAGAACTACTGTTTTAGTCAATTGAGTTAGTTGCCAGTAAGATGATGATGATGATGATGAAAAAAAAAAAAAACCCGATGAAGGTAATGATGTTTTGCTGTTATTTGCCGTTAGATTCTGTTCACTCCCTTCCTCTATCTCCCCCCTCCTCACAGACAGACAGACAGACAGACAGACATACACACGCACACACATTTTTCTAATTAATCCTCTTCCTCTAGCTTTTAGAAGATTAAAAAAAAAAAAAAGTAAAAGAAAAGGGGACAGGAAAGGATTGAAGAAGAACTAAAGAAGAACGAAAAACACGAGAAGATGAATTCTTTTTAGCAATGCCTGGTGTTTTACTGTTTTGGGTTAAGTTACGATTGAAACTAATCTCCTCCGCAGGTGTATCCAGGCCAGAATAAGGCTTCTTTGGTGCGATACAAAAGTTCTATTTAGAGACGTCATTTATGTCTTTTTTTTAAAGCAGAATTGTCGTAGACTTGGAAACACTCAGCAGAACGATTCTGTCCCTCAGAAAGTAATAATGAATTTTCTTTTTTTTTTTTTCATTTCGAAACGAGATTTGTAGCAATTAGGTCGCTTTTTCACAACGTTGTCTTTCCACGACTGATCTGTCTGAAACAGATCTCTTAGCTCTGAAAGTGTTTCAGTAGAAACCACTGTCTGTGTGCCAGGAGTTTTACTGGTTATGTGTGCTCATGATTCACATACAAAGTTTTAACTCTGACAACATTGAAAACCGAGTACTTCTTCAGAGGTTACATAGCTCACATTATTTGGAAATGAATTCAGTTCAGATGCAAATTGTAATGCCTGAGTCTTTGATCAAGTGAGGCCTTTCGACAAATTAATTTATGGGGTTAATCTGCAGTTATTTTCGTTTTCAGAATTCTGGTTCATTTGAGGACCATCTCTTTGTGAGGTATTTTGAGATCGGTCATGTGTTCGAAAAATTTTTGCTCCCACGTTGATTTGTGTACATTCTCTGCCCATGGCCGACAGCTCCCGATCAATGACGGACACTCAGAGATATTCACACCAGATAAACAAAACCATGTGTGAGCGATGTTTCTCTAGTCTTGTGACAGATCGCCGAGGTAACCACCCCATTGGAGGTGGAAAAACGCAAAGAAAATCGTAACCGTTTTACGTTCTGTATAATTATACGTCTTTCAACCTCCTGATAGAGGCTATCTCGACGGTTTCGTAACCGTAACCATGACAATGTGATGGAGGATCTTGAAATACCTCATTCTTATGCACTCAGTGTTTCTCCGGGGCTCCACAGATTGAAATCTTGTGGATTGAATAATTTCGGTCATACAATTTTGCTGTTCAGTGGCGAAGATTAACATTTCATTATATGCTTTTTGTTGGTTCTTCAGCCCAGCAATATCACTGACTCTTTTTAAACTATCCAGGTTCAGTTTATTAATCCAGGTTGCCGTTCAAATTACACGAAATTTCGTGCTGTGGGATTCCATCTCGCTATTCAACATGCAAAGGGAAAACAATTATACACAGTGGTTTCAATTTCGAGACTAAGTTGTATTGTCTTGACCTGTCAAGAGAAATAAGGTCTGGAAATTCACAAATCAACACCAAGAGCCAGCAAAGCAAATCCCTTTGGCTGCTAGCTACGCAGTGAGTAAGAAAAAGTCTGCAAAAGTAAAACAGGCGTTTTGGTTTTAAGCTTGAATTGTGCTCATGGCATTCCCAAACAAGTCAAACTTGAAATATTAGAAAGGAAGAAGTAGAGAGAATAAATAAATGCTTTAGCTTTAAGTGAATAAAGAACATTTAACTTTTTCACTCTCAGAATCAATGCACGATCATTTTGCTGTGTCTTCCTTGTTATAGTTAGTGACTTTCGTCAACACCTAAGAGTCATCCCTTCAAATTCCTGCTCAGAATGTATTTTCATGGAACAGGAGTTACAATTTTCATAGCCAGAGTGATTTCCCAAGAAGAATGTATGAATACTCATGGCGCTATTGAATGCGAAAAGTTCTAGAGCTTCTCATATTAAACTGAACAACAAAGAACTTGTAGAAAGTGACGACACGTGAAATTTTGACTATGCTCTCTTCACGTAGTTGTTGTACCTAAGTGGAGTCAACTAATTTCACGCCCTGTCTTCTGTAGGAACAGCATACCTGCCGGGCTTTTATCCTCAATTTCCCACCTTCCTCTGCAAGGCAAATTTTATTCGGGTATGCAAAGGATTGTGTTAACATACGTCATAAACAACAAATGTTCTATTAATAGCGTGCAACAGAGAAACAATTCACTGCATTGTTGTGACTACCCTAAACACATGGATGGATGAAAGGATGGATCAATGGATGGATGGATGAATAAATGGATTCGTGGATGTATAATGTATGGATGGATAATGGATGGATAGATGGATGGATGGGTGAGCTCAATCAATCAATCACTCAATCATTTTTTTGTTTACATTTATCAGTTACGTTATCCCCTGATTTATCTTCAAATAATTATCCGAATATAAGGCTGATATTTTTTTCTTTCTTTCTTTCTTTTTTTTTTTTTCTTCTTCTTCTTCTTTCTTTTGGTCTGTTCAGTAGAAAGTGACAGTTTCTTTCAGATTGCAAAATAGAACCAGCCTTATCCATCGCCCTGTCACATTTCCATTTTACACTTGATCTTGCGCTGTCCCAGAATGATGGCTTTTATAAATATGTCCTCATCATCTGTATGTATTTCTGACTGACAGGGTTAGGAAGATGAGAATAACATTGCTGCCATCTTCTTTAGCGATCCTTTGAGAAGAAGATAAAGCCACTGGGAGTTCTCTGGGCCCTTTTCGTTCTGGATATGTCAACAGCGAGGACACAACCCTTTAATTTCTGAGAAGTGCGTGACGCCTGCCCTTTGAATAGGCCAATAGGGGCCAAAGCTTGGGCGGTCTCTGGCGAGCGACATGCCAGCATGTTTGCTGAACTTTTATTTGGTCTGATTTTTGGTGGAGCGCTGTTCTGTTTTGGATTGTGAAAGTGCTTCAGGCTTTAGGGCAGTCAGAGCTGTCTTTTTATCCATTCATTTATCCACCCATTCAACCATCCGTCCTTTTCATCCCTTCATTCACCCATCAATCCACCCAGCCATCTCTCTATCTATCCATTTATTCGCCAGTCTGTCCATCCATCATCCATTTATCCAACCAACCATCCATCAATCATCCGTCCATCCATTCATCCGTCCATCCATCCATCCATCCATCCATCCATCAATCATCCGTCCATCCATCCATCCATTCATCCATCCATCAAACCATCCATCAATCATCCGTCCATCCATTCATCCTTCCATCTGTCCATCCATCCATCCATCCATCAAACCATCCATCAATCATCCGTCCATCCATTCATCCATCCTTCCATCCATCCATCCATCCAACTAATCATCCGTCCATCCATTCATCCATCCATCCATCTATCCATTCGTCCAGCTGTCCGTCCATCCATTCATCCATCCGTCCATCCTTTTTTTCTTTTTCCTAGCAAGAGTTTTGCACACCAGTAGAAACAAGAAGTATGTATGTATGTAAAATTAACGTGCTTATGGAATTTTAATATTTTCTTTCGAAATTACACTAAAATGTTTTTCTTTTGTTTTGTTTTCTTTGCAGGTAAGACTAAAGAAGTATGCTGGCATATTGACGGATAAAACAGATCCCCAGACGGATGCGTCACCACTGACAAATAGCCAGATGCACTGATACAAACAAACAAATAAACACACACACACACAAATTCCGAATTTCATTCTGTCAAATAACATAGGGCGGGCTGAGGTGAAGGTAAGCCATGGAGAAGCCAAAAGCTCTATAGCAAGAGGAAGATCATCCATTCCCCCCCCCCCCAACTCACCTGCCAGCTCCCCTCAACCATCCATTCATCCGGTGATTCGTCCTCCTTCCATGCATCATTTTGCCCACTCACCCATTCATTATGTCATCCACCCATGAATCCATCCATTTATCCATCCATCCACCCATTCGTAAACCCCTTATCTAAACTCGATTCATCCATACTTTCACTATCTATCCGCCTATCTGTCAATCCGTCCATCAGTTTATTTATCCATTGATTCATTCATCCTTCTTTCCATCCACTCACCCACCCAACCATCAGTCAGTCTGTCCATCCATCGATCCTTCAACCAATCACAGGCCCACCAACCCACCCATCCATTCATCTATTGGCATATTGTATAGTCTGTCTACCTGTTAGCCCTTGTCTCGACGCCAAAGTACGTTACGGCTAGCGACGCTGACACGCCAAAGTAGGTTACGGCTAGAGACGTTAACACGCCAGAGTACGTTACGGCTAGCGACGTTAACACGCCAAGGTACGTTACAGATAGCGACGCTGACACGCCAAAGTACGTTACGGCTAGCGACACGGGCTGTCTTTTTATAGATCTACATGACTTCAGCGATCTAGTGGTTTTGAATGTGTCGACTTTAAGTTTTTTTTTTTTCTGCCTTGATTGCGTCTCCTTTCGTTATGTATTGTAGATATGTTGTTGAGTAAGTGTAAGAATGAATATAGGTAACCAGATAGACACACAGGAAGATATAGGAGATAGATTTGCATATAGACGAATTTAAAAAAAAAAAAGGAAATTCCTGTCTCTGTACAATTTACTCTCCTATAATATTATTATCCTCCTCTGCTTTAAATAAACTTCAGTGACATAGAAAGTTGAACCCCCTCCCTCTTCCCCCCTCCCCCCCCCCCCAGCTCTCCAGTCTCAGACAAGTTGCTGCCTCTCTTTTGATGTATTTATTTATGTTTTGCTAGCTCTTGAGTCTTCATGCCTGACATTTTCACTCACATCAGAAACAACTGAAGGAGACCAGTGAAAATTCCGAATACGCCTCTTCGTCCCGGAAACTCTCCCTTTGAAGCAAGCAGTGTATAGACATTCAAGCCTACCACATTGTCTTCATTCATCCATTCATTCATCCTTCCATCCGTGCATTCATTCTTTCATGCATTTGCCCTTCAATCCATCTGTCCATTTCTCCATTGGTTCATTCAGTATTTCATTCCTCCCCCATCCTTCCCACTCTCCTTCACTCCGTCCCTCCTTTCCTCCACCCACCCATCCATAATCCATCCATCCATCCATCCATCGTCCGTCCCTGATCCATCCAGTCTATGTTTTGTCTTACCCAGATTTGGGAATAATTGGGAAACTACAAAATGTGACATTTGAAATAACGACAGCACAGGAAACGCGCCTGACCTAATTTTCTAGTCCGATTGTTTTGTTGTCATTTGTCGTTTCTTGTTTTCTTTTGCATGACTGTATGTCTGGTTTTTATTTCTTTCCCCTGAGGAAAAGAGTAAATAATCAGTGATTAAACTAGAAATTGAACACAATCGATGCTGGAAGTTCCCATAGCGTCTACTTTTAGCATTGCGGTGCTGCCAAGCAGAAGGACCGCCTAATGACAGGACGCTTCATTTCCTGGCAAATTGTTTGGTGAAGGTTTGCCCTGGTCGGTAGATGGAAAGTGAAACTTTTCAGCATTTTCACCGTGAATTATGATGGCGGCGTTGTCCGTCCAGCTTCCCCTCTCCCTCTGCCCTTCCTCTTTGACATTGCTCGGAAGTTATTGATTGGCAAGCTGTGTTTCGATTGGACCAGTCTGATGGAAAGGGATTAGCCGCGGGAAGACGCTGGGGGGATTTTTATGAAGCGTAAGATTGGGTAGAAATGAACTCAAAGCGAGCCAATGACAGGTTGACACTGCTGGGAGAGGCAGGAGATTTACGCGTCATATAGAAATTTCCACCTGTTGATGAAAGCAAAGACAGGAGTTGATTTTGAAATGAGAATGAGCATTTTCTGTTATAGATATGAGGCGCAGTTTGACATTTTCTAATACAGATATGAGACGCAGGTTGACATTTTCTTTCATAATATAACTTTTTTGGCTCTCCTCCTCCGTCTCCTTCTTCACTCTTCTAATCGTCTTATCCGTCCTCCTTATCATCTTCCTTCTCTTCTTTTTCTCCTTCTATCTCTCCTCATCCTTTCTCTTTCTTTTCGTTTTCCTCACATGTGCGAAAGTAGCAATCTGTATGTACTAACACAATAACGATTTCATATAACTTTTAATGAATACCAAATACGATTTTTTTTCTTGATATCAGCTGTTTGTAAAGTTTTCCTCATTTTTGATAGAAATCGGGGAAATAATGGATTGTCAGTACTTTTTTTCTGATGAGTTAGGTTTAAAGAATTGCGCCCTTCTGTAGCATGAGTTGCAAATATGTGAGGGGATTTAGGATATTTACGATGTTTCAAGTGTTCCATTGTTTGTTTGTTATTATTGTTGTTGTTGTTGTTGGGGGGGGGGGGGGTCTTCTGTAGGTGAAACTTTAGTACCGGTAAAAAGAAAGAAAAGAAAAGAAAAAATGTGTCTCCTGTTTC
>JBCAUA010096870.1:0-10354 GCA_038406235.1 Peronia verruculata
CCGTATTTGGAAAATATGTCGATATGTCAAAATGTCGATAAATTGGCTGTCGATATAAGTGGATTATACTGTATATATTCATTATCTCAGTACAGTTTCTTCTACATACAATTTACATGTAGATCTTTGCTTTTACTTGAGCTATATATACTGAAATATGTTTTTTTTTATCCAAGCAACTTTGCACAAACTTTCAAATATGAACATAACGCTAAAAAATAAAATGATTCAAAAAAGCATATCCCATAAAGAGTATCATAATGTGTGCAAAGTAAAAATAATTTCATAAAAAGAGTTTTCTGAATTTAGAATGACTCAATTTGTTCTATTCAAGTCATAATAAACATTTCATTCCTTACCAAGAGGTACAAGTTTAAGGAAAATTCTTCATATAAAATCTTGATTAATTTTGATTAAAAGCATATTTAGTAATGGAAAAAAGATTTTAGACTGTCAAGGTCCCCCCACAATACTACTACACATAAAGTACAGTACTTTGTCTGTGATAAGTAAAGATGTGTACAGTTTTTTGATGTTAACCTATTTCTACTGGTCCTATTGGATACAAAATTTGGCAGAAAAGTACTCTATAAAATCTAGAACATTGTTCACAGTTGTTCAACAAAAATGACGGGAAGTCTTGAGGTGAGGTAATGTCTTTGAACATCAAAATGGAGCTAGGAACTGGTGATTGTCAATTTTCTATATAACAAATGGGATTAAAGTATGTACAAGAAAGTCTGGATCAGCTGACAGCACATCTGGAGAGTTTGCCCCTTCCAAATCAACCGTTTACAAATGGTATTTAGGAATTTCATGTGGCAGAAAAACCACCAAAGACTCCCTCCATGGAAGACCTGTTTCTAAACTTCAAATGAAAACGTGAAAGCTGTGGGGGAAAACTGGTGGATGGAGACAGGAAAATAACATGAAAGAAATACAGGAGGAAATTGGCTTTTTTCATCCACTATTATATGAACACTTAAAGCTAAGGAAGATTTGCATATGAGGATCAGAAAAGTGCTGAGGTTGAGTTTCTTAGAGAATGAAATGCTTAGAGAATGAAAGTCTGTGTATAGTCATTTGTTTGTGAGGGAGGGTGAGGTGGAAAGTTATTTTGGAAAGTGCTGGGAGGAGATGATTTTAATCATTACCATCGAATGCGGCATGGTCAAATTAGAGGGAAAAAAAAAAAATTCAAAATCACTCATGGCAAACGGTCGCCATCTTGGATTTTTGCTATGCAATATTGCCTAACTTTACCTTCGATAGGCTCTGAACTTTACCAACCTGATGTGCTTGTACATTGTAATTTTGTCTACATATTTTACCATGACACTAAATTTTGTCAGAACAGATAAGTGCTTAGTATTTTTTTTTCTACAATTTTTTTAATTTATGGGAATGGTCGCCAATTTTTAAAAAATTTGACCCCAAAATCTCAAAAATTCAAAATGATATAAAAAAAAAATCCCTCCTGACATAATTTAGATATTATCTTGAATCTATATTCATGCCAAATTTCATGGTCTGTAAAAAAACAAAGTAGATAGCACATTTATGCAAAAAAAAAAAAAATGCATTTTGAGAAAAACACATTTAAAGTTTTTTCGCTAAAAAAACAGCCATAAAGACATTTTTGATCGAGCTTTCAAAAACATCTTTGTTTCACCTACTAGATCTCTCTCTTTCCATGATTTCTATGCCTTTATTGGCTTCTCCTGTGCCCCTACTCCCATTTTCCCTCCATTTTTAACTTCCCTCCCCCATCAGCAGAAGGGCTTCCGTGGAGACATTGTAGGATCCAGAGAGGGCTATCCGCCATGTCTTCCTTGGTTTTTTACCCTTCCTGTGACAGATAATCCACTATTACACTCTGAAAAAAGCAGAGAGGCACAGCATATAGGGAAGAAGTCTATTTCAGAGGCCCAAGTGATATTCAGTCAGTGTCCACCCCCTGGCACTGGGACTCGAGATATTGATGAAGGCACGAAGGCAATCAATCATAATCAAGTCTCTTCTACTACCCAAATTGTCCCTATCCGGCGAAATAGTGATGATCTATCACTGAATAAAGAGCCCCAAATGAGCAAGAACCTGGATGGCCTGACGACCCTCCCGACACTTGGATGTATTGTTTTTCCAAAAACAACTCTCAAGTGGACCACTTGACTGCATGATGTCAAGTATGAGAAAATAAGTGATACAAACTTCAATCTTGGTCTTCAAATAGAGGCTGGTTCAACTCTCATTCAGTGCATGTGGAAATTTCTGTCCCACAGCTGGTTTCACTGTTACTGTGCAGGGCTAGAGTCCCACTAAAAATTATTATACAAATGTGATTGGCTCCCAAACCACAAAATGAAAAGTCGGCCGTGACAAGAAAGTCAGATTTTGACATATCTGATACATATATATATTGAAAAAAAAAAAAAAATCTGTTCATTCTACAACAAATTTCCACTGATTTCTTCATCCAGCAAATAACAAACACACACAGGACACAGCGAATAAATATCTTAGTAGTTCCAGTTTTTTTTTTTTCTTTCCATGTACATATTTTTGGATGTGTTAAAAGAAAAAACAAATAAACAACAACAGAAGACTTATATATGTTGAAATTAATGGCAATGTATCAGGACAACACCAACATACATATTCAGCAAATCCTAGAGAAAAAATTGTGACATCCTCCTCTAAAGTCAAATCCACCATCATGACATACAATTTCTGTGTCAATCTGACATATCTTATGACATACTGGTACATAACTGCAATGACCCAAACAGGAAATCAAATTTTTCTACAAATACCTGTAATGAAACTCAAGGATAGCTAAAAATGAAAAATGATTGGACAAAATTGCTTTTGGTCATCTCTCATCGAATAAGTTGACGATTAGGCAATAAACATAAAAAAAAAACATAACAAATATGAAAAACATGTTACATAACATCAATTTTCATTCCCCCCCCCCCCCAATCATTTCATAACACAAGTTCATGAAACAGAACAATCGGCACAAATGTAAAAAACACTATCATCAAGTAAAATGACAAATCTTAATGTCACCGTCATCAATCATATTATTAGCAGTGAGGGGAGAAAATGTTGTAACTTTTAACATTGAAAAAGGACACAATAAACATCAATTACATTTGAATTAGCGACGGAAAAAGTCCGTCGGCTGTGTTTGAAAACCGCTGCTCTAGCTGTTCCCATGAGACAGAACGCCGCCATGGAAACCGTCGCGGTGTTTCACCGACCGCTCCGAGGAGCGAATTTTGTTGACATTAGCGCGGTTTCTGCCACTGGAGATAAATGGATCGACAAAAGGATCAACAAAATTTTAAAGTATTGGATGGATCTCAAAAAGAAGCCTATTTTTGAAATCAGCGCCACAAAATTAGTATAAATGCTTGCGATTTCCCTTATTTTTGCGATATTAAAAAAAAAAAAAAAATCCATCTTTTTATCTGATAAGCGCTGTACTACTCTCTCGAGGTGGTCGATACAATAGATCTAGGCCCCACGTGTTGACATACGTTAATTGTGTTTTCTTGCTGCATTGCGAGCTTAGATTGTGTAGATCTCGATATTCATTGATCACCACAAGTGAGTAAAATGCAGTTTTCAACTAAAATTTACGAAAAACTTATCGCATTCATTTGGCAAAATAACATAGTTAGTTGTATGACTCTGCCTTACGACAAAACAAGGACATAATGTAAAAAAACATCTGGACATATCACAACAAATGGGAGACGACACAATGACAAGTACTTAAAAAAAAAAAACCAAAAAAAATGTTTTATGTCGTCAAATTAATGTTGTCAAAATTTAAAATAAAAAATAATAGCTCATGGTTGGTTTTCAACATTATTTTTGCTTTTATAACACTTACAGTCATCATTATCTGATATGATAATGAGCACCAAATTGAACATTATCAATATACACTAGCATCAATAATTTCATTGGCTTTATTTGCCGTTATTTTTAATGTAATCAGTATAGATAGGGATGCAGGGAATAAGCACGAATATTCTGACATGGAAGCTGGGGGTGGACCTTATATTTCTAATACCAACAATGGTCACATTGTTTCAGGGGAGGAATGGAAAAAAAAAAAAAAATCTGGAAGAGCAAGAGATGCGTGCATGAAACAGCGAGTGGAAATAGCAAGTCTTTGCTTGGGATCGATCTATTGGCTCTCGAACGGCATTTTTTTTGGCCATGGCTAGACGGACTTAATGCCGTGTAGTCTCCATGGCTAGACGGACTTGATCAAATTAATAGCCTAGAACAACCCCGCTGGCTTAATCTGCTGGGACCCTCGACGAGCGCAAGTCCACCCAAACGCTAACATGTAGCTTAGGTCCGACGAGTGGGTGATGGTTTAGATCTAGATCCAGATCTCTGAACCATCAAAATTGTGCTTTAAAAAAAAAAAAAGAATCTATGTCAAAATACATGCATATCTGTATTACTTTTTATCATTAAAAAAAAAAAAAAATATGGCATAGCTGAGACTCGAATCGGGGTTGATAGAATTTCATTCTAGTTACTTGTCCATTAGGCCACAGCTGACTATGACCACACGGTGAAAATAAACATTTATAATACAGGGGAAATGACAAAAGTCCGAATAGACCTGAGGGCTAGCTGGACTTAAGTCCGGGTAGACACTTCGGTTTTTTTTTCTGAATTGCTGCTCCCCCCCTCCCCCCACGGCATTAAGCAATTTTTCCATTGTGCCAGGGGGACATGTGAAAATACACAAGAGTATCTTTGTCGATCCATGGTGGAATGCACCGTGCTGTTTTCACTGCTGATTTATGAAATGAACCCAAAAGCGTCTTTTTTTGTAGTTTTAACTTTGCTTTTAATAAGCATTATGTCAACAATGCATCGGTGGTATTGATCTCTTCAGCAAGAAGAGATAATATTAATTGCTGCCCCACCATTCAGGTGAAAGGAATGAAACACACAACCCTACTACCACACACCGGATACGCTTTTGGTCACAAACACCGCAATCATGTGAACGCGAAAACGCCACCGTGCCATCGCCGTGCCGTTACTGTGCTGTCGCCGCACACCGCTACATGTGAAAGAACTCAAAAACCTTACATTAGGAAATAATTATTTTTGCAAAATACTGTTATTTTTTTCTTCAAGTATTTTTACATAGCTTATTTTTCATACATGTTGTTACAGTCAACCACACCTGAGTCATCAGTTGATCTTTTTCTTGGAATGGGGTCCCGGGGCTTCTGTACTTTACTAAAAAATCATACTGATGAATCCATGTTGACTCATCTATATCCACTAATGAGTCTTATCTTTTTCTCCTGACCCCTTCCTTATAAAATCAAAGGAAAAAGCAATGCTTGAGTGAGTCCTTGTCACTAATCTCATCTTGCAATTCATCTCAACACATTTAATTTTATGCTCCTCCCATCACGCAAACAGCATGACTATAGACTAACTGGAACTGTCAAACTGATTCACTAAACAGGAATAAACCCTCCCTCAGACTGTGTGATCAGAGGCCAACCAACCGTTGTCTCCTCCTTCTCTTCACACCTCATCCACGATCTTCCCTGTCTAGCCACGAATGTTTCATATTCACACTGCACACTCCCTGCACTCTGCAACAGTGTCATGCAAATTCCCGTAAGGGGGGTAGTTAACGTAGTGTCAGCAAGCATCTTTGATGTGGGGCATTCTCCGGCTGCATTGCGGTTCACACACGTGGATGTTATCCTGAGAAAACCCCATTGTTCTTCTCATCGTGGGGAACTTGCTCTTCCAACTACCAGGTGGCAAGGAGTTGTTAAAAAAAAAATTTTTTACTCACAATTTGGCTTACTTAGACTGGGCACTCTTTCACTAAGCTGTTGCAACTTGCAGTCAAAATGAGAACGAGGTACTGCACCCTCCCCATCCCACTCGTATATCGATTCAGATTCATCGCATGTAATGTTTATTATCTTGATAAGGACCTAAGGTAATACAGGTCCAGTGTTTCATCATAGCACGAAGAGGTGGGAGGAGTGGAGGGTGTCGAAGCTGCGTGCAACGGCAATCGTATTGAGTTGGAAATGAATGTTCAGGAGGCAGGATTGGGAACGCTGGACATCAGTTTTACATGACAGTGAAACTTAAATGGCCAGAGGCAACGGGTGTCGATAATAATACATGTGTTACATTAAATTCAACCTAAAGCAAGGTTAAAAGCAAGGTCAATCTCTCTGAGAAGGAATGGAATAACCAAATTTGATGGTCGTGAAAGAATGCGTAAAGGGAAACAACCATTTATATGCCCGACATGTCATACCAAAGAAGTAGTAGTTAGTATAGTGCCTACTTTGAACTTTTAGTTTTGTGGTCTTGCACGACGTACGGGTGAGTCCAACTACGGATGAGTCAATCCTATTTTTCCTCCCCCAAAGGTATTGACTCATTCGTATTCCACTGTATATTCTTCGGGAGGGTACTGCTGAAAGAATTATATGTATTCTTTGATGTATTATGGGTGTGTATATATATATATATATATAGATAGATTATCTTATAGATGTATTTAATTTAATAAAAGTTCAAGTTAATTTAAATATATGGAGATTACCCCACATAAAGGAAAAATGTCTATTATGTCCAATTTAATTTTTCACTTGTCTACAAGAGGAATGGGTGATGGAAAATACAAAACAAACAATAAGAAGCTCCAAATTATATTTTTTTTTTTACTACTGTTCTATGAATGTGAAACAAATAATAATAAGTGCATGTGAATAGACAGTGACACTATATGTAATAATATAAATATACAACACTTGTATTCCTGATTCCATGTAAAACTTCATTCATTGCACTGTTATAAAATTATGATACAGTATCACCCAGTTCTGTAAAGTTACATGTTGCAAATGATTTCATCAATTTTGTCATTACCTTTGGGGCAGCCCTTGCTCTGATGTTGGAGCACGCAAACTGCATTTCAAACAGCATGATGCCAATGACTTTATTCCACTCAAAAATTTTGAACTGTTATTCAAATGTTTTTGCTCTCCACCTGAATGAATTTTCTGTTCAGTTTTATACTAAGGCCTTTCAGCCTCTGCCTCAGCCATGAAATTATCTACACAGTGACTAACAACCATTTGCCTATGTCTTGTCATTAAAAAAAATGAGAAATTAAAATCATAATCTCAGCATATATATATTTCATGTACCATGTAATTTGATCAAAAGTACCACTCACCTCACATACATAAAAAAAAGTTTGAAATAACAATAACGCAATCAAGAATTGCATGAATTTCTTAAAATATATACTGCCCAGAAAAGGTGATAAACCCTTCAGTTGCTTTTGGATTTCAAATTTTTTTGGATCAATTGATAGGCGGAACCTTTCACTAGATAACGATCCCAATTTACCATGATAGAACAAATGTCTATGCAGTCCTGTATTTACATCTGAAACTCTGGCATATTTGGAGAGGGTTAAATACTGATGTTTTATTCCTATATGCTTTTGTGTGCAGCTGTTCTTTTTGGCTTCAAGTTTATCTGAGAACTCTTTATATGTGTCTACAACTTCCAAACAAATGTCACTGTCTTGGAGGTCTAGGAGAAATGCTAAGCCTCTGTCAATTTGTTGTAGGTAGGTTTTAAAACTGTCCATCATTCCCTGGATCCCATCATTTTGCTTGCTCTCTTCACTTAGTATTTCTTTTTCTATTTCAGATTTCTTTTTCATTATCAGTTCACATGCTCGGTTTGCAGCTCCATCCAGACTTAATAAAGCTCTGTTAGAAACTTCCATAAATTCCTCTTTCACTTTCTCTAAGTCATTAGCTGTTTTCAGTGCTTTTCTCTTCTCTGCGGTTAATCTGTCAAGCTCCGACTGCAGGAAAGACTTTGACTCTTGAAGCTTGTTACCTATGGGAGTCACATTGTGTCGTTTGTGGGTTGTGCAGGAACAAGTTACACAAATGGGTTGGTTGCATGTTGTGCAATAAACTTGAAGAATTTCATCTGCATGCTCGCCACAAGGGCGATTCGAGGCCAGCTGAGCAGTGCTGGCTGTAGTCTCAATGCGAAGAATTTTTGGTGATTCTAAGTGTGTCTCCAGGCGATGAGCATGAATACAAAAGCGACAAATATCCAAGTCACAATCTATGCAATGGAACTGTGAGACTAACCAGTCACGTTCACAAATATTACAAGTGCCTGAGTAACCTGTAAAAAAAAAAAAAAAAAGTAGTAGTCAATGAATGGATAACAGATCATATGATGTAGTATTCATACATCTTCAAATCTGTCTAATAAAATTTAAAATGACACTGATAGAGTTGACAAGAGTTAAATAATGTCTGATCAATGTGTGACTCATCTGCTGTTTAAGAATAAAACTATAATCAGGAATTATTTTGAGATGACCCATTGCCTGCCACCATCATGTTGAAGTATCAGTTATTTCCCCTTATTTTATAAATCTTTTCCTGTAACACAGTGCTCTCTCAAAAAACAAGAAAATGTAAAAAAAAACTACATGGTTGCAATAGGTGAGCTGACATGAACAACTGAATGAATTTCATACTTTGAGTGTTCTTACCTACCATGGATATTTCTTTTCATAATATGGATGGTTATTAAAGATGTTCACACTTTTTTGTCGCAATGTAAAGAAATGTTTATTCACTTCAAATAGCAACTACTGACATTATCAACACAAGACCTGCTTAATTTAACATGGACTTCATAAAAACAGCACATTTACTATAAGAAATTATTTCTCAATCTGATAAATTTTCTATACAAATGTACTATATAAATCCAAACAAAGTCAGACTGTCAAATGGTAACATGCAGCATTAGATCTGATTTCAATCATTGCCTAATATGCTCTCCAATATAAACAATCTTTGCATATGTGTAATTATTTCACCTACGAGGATTTACCTCTGGTTCCCAGTTCATCTTGCAAGCTAATAATGTAGAAATTTATGGGAAGATCTTGAATTCCTCTCTTGGGTACCACTATGTCCGATCTACATTGTGGACATCTGAAACATCTTCCAGTGACTGAAGACTGCACTACACTGGAAATGCATTCAAAGCACAAGGTATGATGACATGGTAAGATCCGAGGATCCTTGAACTCTTCCATACAAACCGAGCACTGGAGAAGTCGCTCACGAAGTCTCTCAACTTTGTCTGTGTCCATGTTGTCACTGAAAAAATAATTAAATGATCATACTAACGCATATGAAATGCGACACGATGAAATCATGCTCTTGTCAAATTTTGAGCATAGTATCACTGTAAAAATTATTCATTTCCCTATCAGTGTGTGAAAAAATAGTTGTCCTATCTTAAGCAGAATTTGAGACATTTTTCGGTGGTTTTCGTGCAAGTGTAGCTAGTAGTGGTCTAAGTAGGTGATTACAAGTACCACGCAAAGGACCTGTCCTAACTACGTGAGAACTAGCTTTAGGAGTACTCGTAACGCCTGCCATTTACAACAGATTATAAAATACCGCCATTAAACTTGATTAGTAGATCTAGATCTAGATCTGGACCTGTAAATTGTAAGAAACTGCACTTCAAACTTCAGAATATAGTGGTCTTCCCCTAAAAACTTGGTTGCTGGGAGACAAAAAAAAAAAAGGGTTCTTAGATGGACGAGTTGTTAAGATTACGTATGACTGGTTGATCATTACCGTTAGTTAAAGATCTTTCAATGCAATCAAGTACAGCCTTCTTTCCTGTGTCTGTGTTATAATTAGATCTAACGATTCCTGATCTTAGAATATTTATAATTAATTTACATCAATACTGCCCGGCGTTTGAACGTCCAGTGAGTTTTCACATACCGAATCGTTGAAAACAAAATATTGTTTGGCTACCCTACAGATAATCGCATGAGTGACTTTAAGTTACAGACTGACTGAACAGACCAGTGCGAACGCTAAACTTAGGCTACTCCTTCTCACCCACAGAGTCAATCACAATGCTGCCCTATGTGTTGTCAAACAAAAAAAAGGCTTTAAGTCCACAATGTAGCCTGATTGTGCAGTCAAACATTAATCATCACTTCCATTCCTTTGTCTTCTAGACTTGATCTTTCCACTCCTATCCCCATTTTACCACACATCTAGACTAGAGTCTAGATCATCCAGATCCAAATCTAAATTAACATTGTCATTATCCTTATAGTAGGTACCACAGTGATTTTTCGTAAATTAATTAACAAACCCTTCCTCAATGCAAACAGCCAGACAGAACCTGCAAAAACATGCATTCCAGTTTTTAAATCATCAAAATCGGACAACAAATAAAA
>JBCAUA010096881.1:0-10354 GCA_038406235.1 Peronia verruculata
TAGATAGATAGATAGATAGATAGATAGATAGATAGATAGATAGATAGATAGATAGATAGATAGATAGACAGACGACAGACAGACAGACAGACAGACAGACAGACATAGATAGATAGACTTGTGTTTTCAGAACTGGCATCATTTCATTCTCTAATTGTATATTGGTCATTGCATGTTATGTGAAAGATCGGAAAATTTGGGCTTGGCAAATTACGGTATTATAGAAACGTTAGGCCTAAAGAGGTCTTTTTTTAACGTCCACATTGGCAAGCCTGGCTGAGTGGGAGTGGGGGGGGGGGGCGGGGCGGGTCCTGAATTCCCGTTTTCGCTCAAAATACAATTTTGAGTTTTTGTTTCCTTCTAAAAGTCCGGCCTCTTCTATATATGAAGATGGTACCAAAAAAAAAGTTGATATCCATGGTAAGGAGCTGGGAGAGTGGTCAAGCAAAGGTTGACCGGCCCCTCTGCCATCCAGATTCTTGCCCATTTGGGGCTCTATTCAGTGATAGATCATCAATATTTCGCTGAACATGGGCAAATTGCGTATAAAAAGCTTGACTATGATTTCCTTCACGAATATCGGGAGCCCCAGTGCCAGGGATGGACACTGACTGGCCATCTGAGGAGCTGACTACACAGAATTTAAAGTGAAAAAGTTCGCCCGGGCCTCTAAAATATAGAATACTTCCCACCCCTAATGAGAGTGAAATATGCCCTTATTTCTGTTGGAGTACAATAATAGATTTACAGGAAGGGTAAAAACGCTCTTAGTTTTGACTGAGGAGGACATGGCGGCCACATGTAGCTCTCCCTGGACTCTATAATGACCATTCAGAAGCCCTTTTGCTGACACAAGTAGGAGAGCAAAAATGAAGGGAAAATGGGGGTAGAGCTTTGTTTGTTTGTGTTGGGATTTAACGACACATCAGCACGATTACGGCTATACTGTTTCAGACACGGTGAGAAACGTGTAAACGACGTATCTTACCGTATCAGACACCACAACATAGCCGTAATCGTGCTGACGTGTCGTTAAATCCCAACACAACCCAACCCAGCTAGAAACAGTACCAGCCAATTACTTGTAAATAGCATTATACGAGTGATCCCATTCAAAGTTTTGTCTACCTTTATAATTTCGGGCTTTCTATTGTCTTTATCGGTAATGCAAGATCCCCGCCTTCTATTTTCTTGCCTTTCCCTTTAACTTCATCACATTGCGAGCTCAGTTCTTTATTGTCTCATCTCCATTATTGGACGATTTGGAAACATATATGTCATGTGAAAAAGGGATAGTAAATCTATCACATATTGTATAGTCATGTCACAGATCCTTTGCCCAAACAGGTAAATTTTGAACATCATTTTGTCCTATCTCCTATGTACAAAAACACTTGTCAAACACAACTCATCGATTTTCTCAAAATGTGAAAAACGGAGATAGGACAACAAAGAACTGAGCTCGCGACATGTTTAAATTTCGGCTATCCATCTCCCTTCTCTCTTCTAGATCTTCGGGGTCTGTTTTTGTTTTCTGCTCCCTGTTATAGCTATTTTTATTCTTTTTCGATTTCCTGCCTGCAGAGGCAGAGCCTGGCATTGTGTGGCAAGGGCAGATCCTGACCATCACTGGCGGTGTCCCAGATCATCCTTTATCCTCTCACTTCCTCTTCCTATGGCCGTCCTCGGCAGGGGGCTCGTCAAATGGCGATGAGCTGCTGTGAGATTTACAGGCTTATGATCCAGAATTTTTGTGTGCTTTTTTGTTTGTTTGTTTGTTTAGTTTGTGTTCGTTTCCTTGTAGTATTCTGTTACTGTTTTTGTTCATTATCGGATTGCCAATGTCTCTTGAAAATCACCCTTCTATTTTCATTTATACAATTGTATCTCATATCCATTAAAAATGAAAATGAATTATCTTATTTATTTATCTTTTATTCGGATTATTTATGTCTGATGTTTTTTGAAAAAATATTATTATTATTATTATTATTATTATTATCTTTTTTTATAGAAGAAGAACAAAACCAGCCACATTTATATGGAAGATTCTAAGGATTGAGTTTGGTTGGAACTTCATGACCTCTGTCAGCTGTTGAAAGATAAATCAGGATTGTCACTGAAATATTACGTTTTCTCAGCATCAGCTTTGAGAAATCAGATCTAAGTTTAGTTTCTGCAGTTATGTCTCCAGTAGATGTTATTCCATCTTGTTGCCAAAAGAAGTAAGAGAAAAGTCTTGTCATAGACATTCATGTTTGCCAATCCTCTTCCTGAATGTTATATAATAATTGTTTTTTTTTTGTTGTTGTTATTGTTTTTGGCTTGGCCATTTCAGACCGCGTCGCCGTAGTGCAGCACCACTGTACTTCCCCCGATATACATCAGGTACCCGCTTTACAGATGGGTGGGCTGAGGAAAATTGTGTGTTAAGTATCTTTCCTAAGGATGCAACATGCAATAGTTGCGATTCAAACCACCCGACCTCTGCTTCCAGGGGCCGCGGCACAAATCACTGAGCTAACACGCCAGTAACAGTATGGCAGTGAGGAAACATGTGATGAATTTAACGCAAAGGATAAAAAAAAAAAAATAATAATAATAATAAACAATTAAAAGGGTCGAGGAATTCCTACTTTAGCGATAAAGAGAGTAACAGAAAGATTTTAGCAACGAAATAGCACATTTATAATCTTTCATGACTCGCTAGCGCTATGATGATAAACGATCGAGATAAGAAGACGGGGTACTTGTGAATGAGTGCTGATTGAAAAGACACAAGGATGATAAAATACTAGATCTATACTATGTTTTTTTAAGACTCTCATCAGGAGGACATGGAAGATGGAGAGAAAGAAAAAGAAAGAGTAAGGGAGAGTGAGCGAGTATGTATGAGCGGGGTGGGAGTGAGGTGGGGTCGGGTGGGGGGGGGGGGGTAAAATTACGCAAGATGCTGGTCTGTCTCACCGCCAGACAAGCAGGCCAGCAGAAAACAGATCCAGCTCACGCTGCACTGGGGCCTGGCCGGTCCAGTTTTTGTTACCGCATCCCTGGTCGGCTAACGAATTTACAACGTCTATTATGATGTCAGCTTTGAAACTGGGCCAAACAGTTTCATTAATTACAAAAATGAAGACGATGCACGTGCTGTGGCTGTCGGGGAATGTGTATTTTGGAGGGTGAGGGTTGGGGAGGATGTGATTAGTTCTTTATTTTCTCCGGAACTGGAGGCGGGGATGGTGGGGAGTGTAAGGAGAGGGGGGGGGGGTGCTGGGCCGGAGGGTCAAATGGGGACGTTTCAGAATTTTCTCAGTGCAAAATGCCCCCGAGTTTGACAAAGTAAATGTCCTGAAATTTACAGTGTCTTCGTCCAAAACGGTTATATGAAAATAAATTTGTACCACTGCTACGACCACTGTTACCACCACGACAACAACTTCTACTACTATTACTACTACTACGACTACTACAAATACTACTACTACTTAACTACTACGGCTACTACGACGACAACGACTACTACGACAACAACTACTACTACTACTATTACTATTACTACTACTACGACGACTACTACTACTACGACAACTATACTACTACTACTACTACTACTACTACCTTTGCTACTACTACAATTACTACTACTACTATTACTACTACTACTACTACTATTGCTATTACTACTACTACTACTACTACTACTTCTACTACTACGACTACAACGACTACTTCTGCCACTATCATTTATACTACTAATACTACTAACAATAATAGTAATAATAATAAAAATAGTAATAATAAATAGTTTTATTGACATAGTGCGTAATACAGAGGGAAGTGTCGGGTATTAATATGGCTTTCTTGTTTTACTGCTGTTGTGTGTGAATTTCATAGTCTTTGCCTAAAGGGGCGCCCAAATATGATAGATTTAATCTATCTGGAGGGGGGGCGGGTTTGACTGGGGAGGGGGGAGGGGGAGGGAGGGATACCTATACTGTAGGTAAAAAAGTCACAACTTTTCAGAACTGTAGAAGCAAATGAATAATTTTGTCGTTTCTTTCCCGCCTCCTTAACAGTCCTTCTCAATAAAATTTGATCTTCCTTTTTCTGTCTATCTGTCTAGTCTTTTGATTCTTCTAGCCCTTTTGTCCACTTTTGTTTCCTGTCGTCTTTCTTTCTCTGTGTCCAACTAATCTGTCTGTTTATCTGTCTGTTTGTCTGACCCTCTGTTGTGTCTATCTGTCTGTCTGTCTGTCTGTCTGTGTATCTCTATCTCTACCTGTGTCCTTCTGTTTTTAAGCTGTCTGTCACTCTTATCTGTCTGTCTTGGCTACACAAATAGCTGCTACAGTTAGATCACCTGCACTCATTCCATTCCAGTTCCCTTTACTCTTTACCCAGAGTGAAGCCATGACAGCAGATCGTACCATACAACCGAACCAACTTCACTTTTCGCTTCAATCCCTGCCAAGCTCTACCTTCTCTGAGTTCCCACAGTCCTTTGTTATCAGCCACAGTTGTGTTTTGTTATCAGCCACAGTTGTCCTTTGTTATCAGCCACAGTTGTGTTTTGTTATCATCCACTCTCCCATTTGTATGTCGTCCAGTTTATGCCCACAGCTCTATCGTTATCTTCCAGTTTATATGAAGTGACAAAGACCTCTTTGCTCACGTACTCACAAGTCGATAAAGCCTCTCAACCCATGGGGATCCCCAATGCGGTGTGTCTCACTGCTACAATGCTCAGAGCGCCACGTCACTCAATGCATCTCTGGGAAACGCGACGCTCAAAGCCATTACAGGTTTCTCTTTAGACCCCTGAGTAAACTGAACCAAGCATCTCTTTGGCTGTTAGCATGTCGCCAATCATATAAGTAATGGGATAACCTTACTTCCCAACACAACACTTTGGAGGGCCAATTCACTTTCATAATAAGAGAGGATGGCATAATGATAGCCATTATTATTTTTCTTATGACAGCACATAATAATGTCCATGCTTTTTTTTTTTTTTTTGATTGGGGGTTAGAAAGAGGAAGTAGAATAGACTGGGCTTTTTTTTTTTTTTTTGTCCAGTACAGAAGTTTTGTTAGAACTAACACTCAGTGGCAGTAAAATATCTCGACTACAATTTGGTGGCATTCTGCTTCCTTTCTTTGCCAAATCGCATGACAATATAACGTGGATTATCGATGATCATGATCATATTAATACTGTCGCAGTTTTTTTTTTTTTCTCTTTCTCAAGCTCTTTTTACAAACTTCTCTTCCTTACTCTGCGGTATCGTGTAATGCAATTGCCCTCCCACGCTAAACGTTTCTCACGGTGATTTTTCAGCCCTGGAGTTGACTTGTTAAAGACAGGATGACTGAGAACTGTTGGAGATGGCTTATAATTGTGCGGTTTTTTTAAGCTGACCGCTGTCCAAATAAAGCTGTATGTGCACTAAAAAAAAAACAAGGTGGTAAGTTTCTAATAAAACTTATGAGTTTAAAAAAAATGCAATTATACTAATATGCTACAGGGCAGAGAGTTAAATCTAGGGTGTGATCATTTACATGGCAGTGTCTCTTAAACACAAAGCGACGGCTTGAGTAGAAAGTGTTTGGCACAAAAGCAAAAATTTTACAGTTTAGACATACAGCTTTATTCCTTGGACAAAAGGCGTGCGGAGGCGGATGGCAGTGGAGGACAGATTAGCTGACAAAGGACAATAGGCCATCATAGGAGGCAGCAAATCACGGGACACCAGATGCCACTTGACTCTCTCTCTCTATTATTGAGATGACAAATACGCAATTATGCCACTCCAATTTCTCTCCGGTGACGACGCCCCTGCTGTCGGTGTGGGGCTGCGGCCAAGGGCTAGAGGGCCCCAGACCTATAATTTGTAATCATGGGCTGTCCTTCAACCTGCCTGGGCTTCTGAATACAAATTTGGAACGAGGATTCCCGAGAACAATGACCACGTTACGTTCTGTGGACATCGACTGTCCTGCCACGATAGAGTCCGACCCGGTGTGTCTGTACTGTGTGTCTTTGTGCGTCACGGATTCGTTGTCATCGTTAACTCGGTTGTTGTCGTCTTTTGGGGCTTTGTTGTCGCCGGTCTTTCTTGTTAGTCTACGGGTCAATCCTGCGGGCTCGGCGTGGCCATTCTTTGACAGGTCAAGCCATTGGCAATCGTATTGGTAGACAGGTCAAAAGAGGGATTGGTAAAAAGCGTTGGCAAAATCTCACCGGTCCCCCTAATAAATGTCAGTTTTGAACAAACCTACACTGCAAAGTTATGTCGTTGGTAGAGTCTACCATCTGTCATGCTTTATCTTGGCCATAACCCATACTTTGTCTCCATAGTGTGGCGTTTAATTTGTTAAACTTTTAAATAAACGTTACAGTTCTATAATATGATACATTCTTCCCTTCAAAGAGCGAATGCGTCCAGCTGTCTGTGTCTTAAAAAGCTGTCATTACAACACTCTTCTCTTTCACAGAGTTATATCTTATTGTAAACTGCCAATGTCAAATCCGTCACGTTAAGAGAAAAAGGTTTCTCTGTAACCAACATCCTCTTTGCTAGACTGTGCCATCAATTTTTAATGTACTATCATCTATATTTGGCCCAAACGTAGTCATTTTATGTCATTTGTGTCAAAATTATGACATCATGTTAATGTATTATCAGCCATATTTGGAACACGAACTATCATTTCTGGACTGTTTAAAGCCCGTGGGACCTTGACTGTTCACCGTTCCATTTCTTTTCTTTTCTTTTGACAGCCTTGAAAAGCAAAAATTCATACCTTATTCCCTGTCCAATCCCTTGAGTATTATCATCACCAAGAGAGAAGAGAAGGAGGATGAAAGAGAAAGAGCAGATCACTGAGTGTCATAGAGAGACATAGAGAATAAAGGGAGAAAATGAGAGAGAAAGGAAGAGAAAGAGAGAGAGAGAAAGAGAGAGAGAGAGAGGTAAAATAAGTAATGGTGGGACTGTACCTGTGATGAATCTCTCTGAAATAGAAATGAAAAAACGCAATAAGTAAAAGAAAATAAAATATGTACTCAAACAAGTCATAAAGGTGAGATATGAACAACATTATAAACAAAAACAAACCAAAGTCCAAAAAGGGCCCTGGTTTCCAGAGGATAGTCCCAAGGGTCAATACTGAAAAAGAGAGAGAGAGAGAGAGAGAGAAAAAAAAAGCCAAAAAAGGACCCTGGTTTTCAAAGAATAGTCCCCAGGGTCAATACTAGAAAAGAGAGAGAGAGAGAGAGAGAGAAAGAGAGAAAAAAAGGACCCTGGTTACGCTTTCGGAGGATGGTCCCCAGGGTCAATACTAAGACCAAAAAGGACCCTGGTTTTCAGAGGATAGTCCCCAGGGTTAGTACTGAAAAGAGAAAAACAAAAAGCCTGAACTCTCAGCCTCATTAAGTCTGAAACACAGTCTTTCGCTCACTTCGCACGTGAAAGCAAACAATCATTTCACACCCTCCTAAAACCTCTGTAGTCTTGCATCAAGGCTGAGTTCTTCCCCTTGCCTGGTGCTCTTGTCCACAGCCATGAATATTTCATATACCAATAATATGCCGCTCTGTGCCGCGCAAGCCTTTAAGTGTCTGCTCATCTTTCCCGCACTACGGCTCTTTGATTTGCCGCTAATGGTCATTCGATAGTCACTCTTTAGCGCGTTAGTCACTGCACTATCGGGGCGGACACCGTTTTCATTCCTCATTTTGGTAGATTGATAAGAGAAAGAAGGAGAGAGAGAGAGAGAGAGAGAGAGAGAGAGAGGATGGAGGGGGGGGGGGGGTAAGGAGATTTAAACCAATTAAAATCATCAAATCCTGACTATGTTCTGTCAACGTGGTTCTTTGGGGAGAGGGGGGGAGGGCAGGAAAATAATGTTTAGAGAGAAAGAGACATGTATGACAGAATACATAATAAGAATATAACAAATGGGAAGAAATGAGAATAACGTGAGTACTAAGTCATGAGCTGGGCTCGCGTCCAGATCACCGACCGAGATAACCACCTCCCCCTAGAGGTTGAAAGGCAAACAAACAACGTAACGACATTGTGTCCACGACCCCAACCCTCGCCCCGCCTCCCTTCTTCCAGCCTCCCAAAGTCTCCAGTCTATAACAAGAAAATATGGACATGAGTATAGTTGTATATTATCTGTACAGAATGGACACGAGTACAGTTGTGTGTTATCTGTACAGAATGAACACGAGTTCAGTTGTATATTATCTGTACAGAATGAACACGAGTACTAACTGTACAGAATGAACACGAGTTCAGTTGTATATTATCTGTACAGAATGAACACGAGTACTAACTGTACAAAATGGACACGAGAACAGTTGTATATTATCTGCACAGATTAGACTTGAGTAAATATTTGTATAGAAACTAAATAAGGCAGACTGAGAAACTGCCATCACTGTTTTGTTGATTACCTGATAATTAATTATACACGGTCGCCAGAAAGTTAAAAACAAGAACTTAATGGACAAATTCTACAAACAAATTGAAATATCAAAATTATTGGGAACATCAATTGAAATAGCAGAAATATCCAGAAAAGCAGAAAACCCACTCAAATATATAGTAATTTTAAAAAAAGTCACTAAGATAGAGGTGTTCCCGCATCTCATATTATACTTATACATTATTTGTTACTGAGCTCATCTTTTGATGGGCATCTGAATTGGTTCTGTTTATATACCACGAACGGACGATAATTTGTCTTCGACTGGCATCAAATCGATACACAGCAGTGTAGCAGTTGTCTTTTCAAGTATTTATAGTCCTTTTGTGTTTTCTATCTATTAGATGTTTGTCTTCTTCTCTACCGACTGCTATGACAACCTTTTGTTCCGTAGCAAACAACAAGAACAAGAACGAAGTTTTTTTGTTTCAGTCGGATTCTTTGTTCTCTTCCCGTCCTAGTCTACACCTTCACAGCCTGAAAAAATCATCTCTAAAGTCTAAACATCCGCTGGCGATCTATTTCCGACGATGAGTGGGAGGGCCGTAACCATTAGGTAGATCGTGTAACATGTAAATAATTGAACACATTCCTTATCTACGCGTCCCTATACCAGGCCGAACACCCCCGGTAGGCATTGAAAATCTGACATCATCAGATTTAAAACACCGTAAAAAAAAAAAAAAAATCAGTGACACGAGGCCAAATTGTTGACCGTAAAATTTTATTCATGCAAATCATAACTTGGCAAAAATGAGACACAGATTAATTTAAACAGATCAATGATATGAAAACATTCATCGCAATCAAATATGAGAAATATATCAGACATTTATAACAATAATTAATACCACTAGAATTAGAATCTCAAGACATCATTTCAAACACGTCCATTTAGAATCTGGAGGATATTGTTTTGTGTGTGTGTGTGTGTGTGTGTGTTTATACCATTGGAATCTTAAGACGTTACTTGTTCAGATCTGCATCACATAAATTTGGAAACATTATACGCATCCACAACTTTTAACATGCTTTAGAATCTAAAGCCATCATCTCGAACTGGTACCACTGACACATGCAAAACCTGGTTCAAACTTGTAGAGTTAAATCTGTTACCATTACAATCTGGAGATGTTATTAACTTTTACTCTTCAGAATCTACTTTTCCCTAGGCGTTATACCATTACTTACTTTGTTACTTACTTAGGGCGGTCTAAACCGAACACTTGATGACTTTACCACACTCTTCCACATTTCTCTGTCTTTCATTATATCGTTAGAATTGTCAAAGAGTGCTTAAATGCACATTTTATATTGCTGGGTTGGACACCAATACATCTTTAAAAAAAAAAAATGATACAAAACGAGTGGATTTAATTTTGCTCCTTTATTATCTTTAGAATTAAAAAAAAAAAACCTGTTCGATGTTTCTAGTAGAACTTTGTTCAGTTAGAGAGCCACTTTCTGTATTGATAATGGCTGTTTTGTGGCTTCCAGGATTTGATCAATGTTGTTGGTTTCAGCGCAGATAGCGGATATAGCAGAGCAAACACACAGATCTGTTCTGGCACTCAAACAGCGAATATTACCCCATTATGACGGTATCATGTGAATTGCCTGAATGGTGGGATAAAAAACAGATTAGCTAAGAGTCAAGCCATGTCTAGACACCAGATCATGGGTGTAATTCTATCGCCATCATATTTTTTATGACTCGACCATTCCCTCCCCTCCCCCCCCCCCTCCTTATCTTATCTCGCCCTTTTTCACATATGATATTTGTTCACTCACTCATTCACTCACTCACTCACTCACTCACTCACTCACTCACTCACTCACTCACTCACTCACTCACTCAC
>JBCAUA010096892.1:0-10353 GCA_038406235.1 Peronia verruculata
CCCGCAGTATTTATAGCATTGCTGCGCTATTATGAATGAAATTTATACTTGTTAGTGAAATGAAACATTGTATGCACGTCTATGAATGTCATGATTCGAATTATTCTCAATAATTGAGTAAGAAATTATGAATCCAGAACTAAAAGTAGCTATGCAGTCAGCCATTTTTTCTTGTTTTGGAAACTACGTGTATTTACTGGCTCTCAACGTCAGGTCAGAATCTGAATCCAGTGAAATGACCCGAGGTTGGAAATAGTTAGTTTTGAGTGATACATATCGCGCCTAAGCCTATAAAATAAGTACATAAAGTTTAAGAAATGGTTCTTGATTCTAAAAAGCATTTAGTTATCGTTGAAGCTTGCACGTAGGGTAAAAAAAAAAAAAAAAGTCGGCATGACTTTCGGTCACAATACTGACCACTAGCGATTCGCCTGGGTCGGCCATTTCACGCTAGGGGAAAGTGAAATACATGTAGTCCAAAAACCTCCAGTATCTCTCCGCCCTAAAGCCTGGCCGTGGAAACGCGGGTTCTCTACTGACAAAATGCAGATTTTCGATCTTCGAGTCCGTTTATCCCCCGATGCAGGACCCGCTAGTCGACCCTGGCCTGTTTTCTCCATGAGCAGACGCCATATCACAGAGCCACTGCGATCCCCTCCCTTTCCATTCCGCCACAGCCTTGGCTTATTTACCCACTCCATTGCCAATAACAGTACGAGTTACGTCCAAAAGGTGGCCTCTTATGTGCGGAAAGACGTATCATATACGCCCAAATAGTCCAGGCCAACGGTCAGCTTCCCACCAGCCGCCTTCTTTTTCCCTTTGATCCGTTGTTTCTGCCAGAGGCTAGTGTTTCACATCTACACGCAGAATCTCTTGATATTCGCCGCACGCTCATGATAGGCAGATGTTTTAGCAATGTGTGATAATGCTCTTGTTAAATGCAACATCATAACCTTGAATAACAGTTGGGGCTTCGGATTGTCTGTGGGGAAGTGCAAGACAGATGCCGGTTGGATCGCTCACCGTGGGCAGGACTGCGTGCGTGTGTGGACTAGAAGTGGTCGAAACTCATCGTACGGCTGATGCTTAGCATAAGACAGCAAAATCTGAGTAGCAGTGAATCGGTTAATTATGCCGTGATGTGGCTCGAATTTTCAAAATAAAAATTGGCAATATTATTATAAAGGTACGAACACAGTGCATTCTATCCCAGTCGGCGTCTGTCCTGTTTCATTCTTTTTAGTGTTAATTTCACAGTTTTAATTTTTATTTGAGATATGCGAATGGTTTATAGAACAATAAGACTAAGCAGTGACTGAACAGAACGAAGACGGATTCAGTGTGTTTGCACCTTAAACATAATAACTTATTCCTATACATCATCCTTGTCTCTTTCCTCAGATTCACCCGATCATTATAGCTGTGACTGGAAACAACTAGGTAACAATTATATCTTAGATGTTGGTTATTTGTTATCCAATAAAGTGGCCCAGAGAGCATGTGACCTTTGTGACGGCCATGTGATCAGAGACACAGAGGTACTAACGAAAGTCCTGAATTACACAAATGGTAAGCTTTAATTTACTTAGGGTTAAATTTTAATTTTTCTTTATCATGGAGCATTGCGTCTGTACAGAAGTCCCCATTTTTTTTTTTAACTGACAATCCTCTTGGCAACCTTTGCGGTGGTCTTGATTTTGGGTGCAGGATCCACCTTCAGTTCTGTTTAACAAAGTAAAATGTTATTTTGTTAACTTTGTCCCTAGTTATTAATAATTGTTAATGTTATAATGATATATTTTTCGGGGAGTTTAATGTGTTAACGCCTCCTGAAAACCTAAAATTGTTTTATGTTTCCTTCTTTCACTGCCCCTGCCATCATTGTTAAAACCTCTGAGAATTTGTTATGCGTGTTGTTGTTGTTGTTGTTGTTGTTGTTGTTGTTGTTGTTGTTGTTGTTGTTGTTGTTGTTGTTGTTGTTGTTGTTGTTTAGTTGGTCACAATAGAACAGAGATATCTGATGCTATAGTGCAAGATGACATTGTGCAAATGTGGTAATACAAGCAGGGTAATACAAAATGTTAGATGCTAAAGTACAAGCTGCTGCAGCACAAGAAGTCCTACTGGCATATTGGTTACAGCGTCGGACATGGAATCTAATGTTCCTGGGACTGACATTTTGTCCTCAGTTTGTCAGCGTTACCTGACTCTGCCATCTTAAATCGGGTATCTGATCATCGAATGTTCTTGTTAGATTGAACAAGCTACGGTATGAAGGCCTACCAGACAGCCACCCTGTATGGTTCCTAGGAAGTTGAGAACGTTGAGCGTTTCCTTTAGGATTGTCCCGTTGGCTGGTTGGTTGTGTTGTTTATGTTGGGGCTTAACATCAGCAAAATTACGGCTATATTATGTCAAACACGGTAAGATACGTTTACACGTCGGTAATAACAGATAGTAAAGCGCCTGAAACCTGTATTGTGCAGGAATAAGCGATACATAAATGCTCTCTATTATTACTAATATTAAAACATAATGGGACCTGTAACGGTTTATTTTTACATCCACAACATGATCACACTACTTTCATCAATCCACCCTTCCCCCTCTCCTTTTCCCTACCCCATTTACTCGCCACAGCCGAGGCGGTTCTCGTGGACGTCTCACTTTGTGATGAGGCTGAAAATCTACGCATGAGTGAGCTCCAGTGTGTGGGAAGAAGAGAGACTGGAGCCATTACTCTATCTGCCAGCAGCAGCAGCGACAATGCGGAGATCCATTGGATTTGTACTAAACAAGGTAAGAAACATCGTAAACGTTGTTCAGCTGTTTAGAGCAGTGGTTAGCTCGGGGTGACATGGAATGACAAATGTGGTTTGCATTAGGGGCCATATAATAGGAATCACATTGGAAGAAAATCCTGAGGAAAGAAAGATCTGTTTGTATATTACGTATTTAACCATTTAACAGATAGACTAGATCTTCCGCGAATGTAAACAAATCACTCGATCCCAAACTTTCTTCACAATTTCAAATAAGCTCCATTCTTTTAGATAGCTGCAGCCAGATCCCAGATTTTGAGTGTCAGAACGAACTGAGCTAGTCTTAATCCTTTAGGTCCAACTGCAATATGCTGAGAAAAGTTAATACCTGGGAGGGGAGATCATGGTATGACAGCCCCATATAGTTACACTCATGCCTGTGATTTGTTGGACAACTATATCGCACGATGGCTCGAACCTACAGCCTTTCAGACATTCCTATGACAAAATAATCATTCCTGTGGGGAAATCGTCAGTTTATTTCTCTATGACTATGATACATATATATTATTATGTTAATCCTGTAAGAAGTGCCCACCTAACTGAATACTACTCCGAAGGGTACGAGTGCTTCAGAAGAGGGAGAGAGAGAGAGAGAGAAATTATAAGATAAATAGACATGAATTCATTAAAATAGGCGAGTTCCAAGGTTTTGCCTGTTCCGTCAACTGGTGTCTTTTTAAGGAACACACATACTGCCTCCTTATAACTAGCTTTTTGTCGTAACCTAGGCTTTGTCTCATTGGTGTCGGTGACTATACGACTGCAGGCTATGGACATTAAAAAAAATGTCTAGCTCTAAAAAATAATTTTAAAAAAAAGAAAAAAGACAGTCTAATTGAAGTCTGAGAATATTTGAATTCCATCCTTTTTTTTAAAGGGGGGGGGGGGAGAGACAAAACACGTCTGTTATGAGTCTCCATGATTTGTTTCCACCCATGGTTGATGGAATTCAGCCAATCAAGTTTGCTAAGATAGCGCTCCCTCTAGATCTCAGCTGAATGGAAATACATGTATACATGACAATCATTTATGTGATAACTTTTTCTTTCTTTCTTTATTTATTTCTGTCTTTCTTTCTTTCTTGCTTTCTTTCTTCTTTCTTTCTTTCTGTCGTGCATGCTTGCTTCCTTTCGTTCTTTCTTTCTATCTTTCTGTTTTTCTTACTTTCTTCTTTTTTTTTTTTTTTGTCTTTCTTTTATTTTCTCTGTTTCTTTCTTTCATTCTCTCTTATTTTCTTTTTCCTGTCTTTCTTTATCTCACTTGATCCTTTTTTTTTTTTCACTTTATTTATTTTTTTGTTTTGTTTTGTTTGTTTCTTATCCAGAAACCTCTCCACCCGAAATCAAACAGTTCCAAATATTCTGTGGAGAGAAGGTTATCTACAATCTCCATCCCGCCACTGAGGAAGAGATCAGGGCGAGTTGCGGGGAAGTAACCACGATGTGTGAAGCATGTGGCTATGTGGCGCCCCGTGTACATGTCACAAAGAACGGTATCCAGTCAGACTTAACCAGCCACATCGAAAACAACTGTTCCTATGGCTACGGCAAGGTTACCTTAGAGCAAAGAAACGAACTTACCTGCCAGGCTGAAATCAATGCAGTCGAAACCAGAGCTGTTACTAAGCTGGTGCGAAACGGAGGTAGGCCTACAAACAAACAAATAAACAAAAAACAAAGAAACAACCAAAAAAGAAACAAACAAACAAAAACTGTTAGCAAATAATACATGAACGTTATGAAGAATGGACATGTAAACAATACTAAGTGATCAATAATTACAATTAGACTTTGAGAAAACTCGTTGTTTTGGTTTTTTTTTTACACCTCTTAAAACTTTACGTAATATGTGTTTCTCTCTCCCCCCCCCCCCCCACCCACCCCCGTTCCTTCTTTCTTTCCTTTTTTTTTTTTTTTTCTTAAGACCTTAGAGTCTTAGAGAAGAACAGACAGAAACAGGCCAGCATTGAAAGTATGACGATCATAAAAGAAAGACAAAACTTGACTTTGTACCACAAATTTCATAATGCATTTCCACTCCTTATTATGAATCGTTCGGTGTGTGCGAAATACTGATGGGTAGTGGTTAGTAATGGTGGTAGTAGTAGTAGGAACAGCAGTAGGAGTAATAGTAGTAGGAGTAATAGTAGTAGTAGTAGTAGTAGTAGTAATATTTAAAGGAGTAGAAGAAGTAGTACTTGTAGTACCAGTGGCAGCAGTCGTAGTAGTAGTAGTAGTAGTAATATTAATAATGGTAGTGGCATTAGTAGTAGTAGCAGTAGTATAATAATGGTACTAATAAAAAAGTAATAGTAGTATCAGTAGTAGTAGGAGTAGTGCTAGTAGTAGCAGTAGTAATAAACTCAGTAATGATGGTAGTAGTACGAGTAGTAGTAATAGTAATAGTGGCAGTAGTAGTGGTAGTAGTAGAGTAGAAGTAGTAATAGTAAAAGTAGAAGTAGTAGTAGCAGAGGTAGTAGTTGAAGAAGTAGAAGGAGCAGTGGGTGTGGTATTTATTATCATCATCGTCATCATCATCACCCTTTTACAGTAGTAGTCGTAGTGTTAGGAATAATAGTGGTAGTACAATGTAGTAATAGTAGCAGCAGTAGTAATGGTACTAGTAGTGGTAACAGCAGTAGTAGTTGAAGTAGCAGTAGTGGTAAACTTAGTAATAGTGGTAGTAATACGAGTAGTAGGAACAGTAATCGTAATAGTGGTACATGTAGTAGTAATAGTAACAATAGTATTACATGTAGTAGTAATAGCAGCAGTAGCAGTAGTAGTGGTAATAGCATTAAAAGAGGGATGCAGAAAATGATGAGTGTGTGAGGAAAAGGTGATGTAATATACCAAGAAGTCCGTCAAAGAGACATGGCCATCTCAATTAACATAAGAATAAGAGATATAAAACTGCTAGGATGTATTCGTCACAAATTCGTGCCTGCACAGTTAGCAATAAATATATTTATGCATTAAGTATTTGTTTGTTTGTTCATTTGTTTGTTTATTTACTTGTCTATCCATTTATATATATATATATATTTATTTATTTATTTATAAAAATATGTTATTTATTTTTTTATAGATTTATTAATCTGTTATTAAATGTATGTACACATTTATTTGCTTTCTTGCTTATTTGCTATTTTATTTATCTATTATCTACGAGTATAATTATTTTTCTTTATTTATGTTATTTATTTATTGATTGTTTTGTTGTTGTATTTTTGTATTATTTATTTAAATCTGTTTATTTATGTGTTCATTCATTCATTTGTATATTTATTTATTTATTTAGGTTGTGCACATGTATGGCATAATGATAACAACGTGAGATATCAAATTGAACCAAAATACAATATGTGTATATTATCCGTCTTTGAGTCTGAATTGATAACATTTTTATTCTTTAAGTAATTAATACAAAATTTACAGCACATATTGGTATTGCATTTTCTTTTCTTCTTCGATCAGATATAATTCAAAGAATTTGTATTGTAGTTAATGTTTTCTATATAGAACTATGAATATATTATCTGTAAGACAGTCTAGAAGTTTATTTGATTTCAAACGTCTGTAGTGTGCTGTTTCTATCATGAGCGTTGTACAGTGCATGTAGTTCTCACATTATTAGATTATATAATGGGCGCTGTATCACGTCATTCGGGAGTCTTTCTAGATCTAAATCTATTATTCAAAGTCTTGTTGATGTTGTTCTTTTTCTTCCTTTTTCTTCCTATTTTGTTTTTTTCGTCTTTTTCCTATGCTTATTCTATCTTTTTTTTTTTTTCTTTTTTTTAAACCTTCCGTTTTTTTTTTTTTTTTTCCTCTTTTAGAAATGTATAACAGCTTCGCAAAAGAAATAATAGGTCTTTACCACGTTCTCTTTTTCTCGGTCAGGTGGATTTAAATTTTGCAAGGGAGAGAGTCACTATAGACCAGTGCAGGCTAATGCGGGCGAATCCATTACATTTTCCCTCTGTATCCAAGGAGGAATACTCCGCCCTTTTGCCAAGCTGAACGGAACCACAGTTGTTCGGGGTTACCCGGGGTTACTAGCATGGGACTTCAGGCTCGTGGCTACAGACCCACCTCGCTATAACGTCTCTGTTACCTTGAAAAACGTAACCAAGGCAATGGTTGGCGTTTTTAGGGCCTCGTTCCAACAGCCAGATTCAATGAAGATGTTGAGTTACAGAGTTATGATACAAGTCGAAGGTGAATTTAAGAGACAGAACGCTGTCTTCATCATCATCATCGTCATCATTAATTTATAAAATACAATAGAACTGTCTGCACCTACCGGCAGCTAGCAAAACAATTCAAGAGAAATAAATAACATAGAGATTTATAAACAACTTGATTGTGATGATAAATTCTCTGCCAAATTTTCGAGCCCGCTTGGCTTTTCGTCGGGGCAATAATGAAAACATATCATCATCGTCATCATCATCACCCTTTTACAGAAATTCCTCAACAACCACAAAATTCTACTAATCGTTTGATTCTTTGCCAGAGTAAAAAAGAAATGTCATTATTTTTATCATCACCATCTTATTATTTTACAGAAACGTCTTTAACTTTAAGACTGGACTGTCAGTTACTTTTCGTCTTCTTTTCGTTTTCTTCCCTTTGTTCTTCTTCTCTTCTCTCTCTTCTTCACCTTCTTCATGTCCTTACTCTTCTTTATCTTTCTCCTTCTCTTTCTCCTATACTTTCCCCGGCCCCCTTCTCCTTTTTTCCCTTCATAATATCTTTTACCGAAGAAGTAAAAATACATTACGACTGTCTCTATTTTATTCCTCATTCAGACGGGCTTGAACTTTGCAATGGAGAGAGCCACTATAGACCAGTGCAGGCTAATGTGGGCGAATCTCTTACATTTTTCCTCTGTGTCCAGAATGCAGTAGTCCATCCTTTTGCCAAGCTGAACGGAACCAGAGTTGTGAGGGGTTACCCGGGGTCACCAACATGGGACTTTAGGCTCGTGGCTAGAGATCCACCTCGCTATAACGTCAGTGTTACCCTGCAAAATATAACCAAGGCAATGGAAGGCGATTTTGAGGTCTCATTCCAACAGCCAAATTCGGCGAGGACGCTGAATTACGCGATTACCTTACTCGTCAAAGGTAAAAGAAAGAAACAATGACAACATCAGCATCATCGATATCATCATTAAAAATGTTATAAAAATGCCTTATAATCTAGTTCGGCTGTCTTCCGGCAGTAAATCAAACACATTTTGAAACAGAAAAAAAAACAAAACAAACGCAACCAATGTGAAGAACTTGACATTGAACAAACTGCTTAACGACATCTCCATCATTTGACATAAGTGTCTTAAATTTCTAAGATATATAAATTCTTAACGGTTATTGCTAAGTATCTCAATACATACATGTTAATTACCACCACGAAGTTACAGTTGTATTAGTTTTCAGTTGGGTTTTGCTCTGGATTATATAATACGTAGAAATAACCTCAAGAGACATAACAACAATATGAATTGTCCAGCTAGAATCCCACTCTAACTAGTATAAGTTTCACAACTATAAAACAGTATCAGTTACTATAACCGTAGATTTTTGTGGACGATTGAGTGATCACATAACACAATAGTGTTATGTTATTTTTTGACTACGGTTGTGGACAGCTGAGATAACCACCACAACAGGAGGTTGAAAAGCTTATAAAAACCATAACCACAGATCTTTGCTTTTACTTTTGACTCAGGAGGTAAGATCAGAACAGATTAAATATATGGTGCATGTCAGCGCTGGTCTATTTTCATCGCTTATACTATCACTATCAGGCAGTGATTAAATTTGTCGAACAGCAACAATATTTTATAATAGTAATAATACATGTATTTGAATTTGTCATAGCTCTGGCACTCGGCGCGCGTCATTTGCTCTTAGTACAGATTAAAAATTTGTTAACAAAATAATATTATGTATTTAAAAATGCATTCTGTAGTGTTTAATAAGTGAGTGTTTTATTTCTTTACCTCATTTCATTCATACATAAGTAAGTCACATATACACTGATTCTCTCTCATTATAAGCACACACACTCTCTTTCTCTCTCTCTCTCTCTCTGTATGTGTGTGTGTGTGTGTCTCTCTCTCTCTCTGTATGTGTGTATGTCTCTCTCTCTCTCTCTGTATGTGTGTATGTCTCTCTCTCTCTCTCTGTATGTGTGTATCTCTCTCTCTCTCTCTCTCTCTCTCTGTGTGTTACATCAGTAATGTTGTCTTGCTAGGACACCCAATACAGTTCTAAATGAGAACGCCATCTGAGTGTCGTAAAACTCCTCTCGGGACTTAATCCTTTTTGTAAAATTCAGTACTATTCTTGGGCTAACAGGAAGCTCATTATGTTCTTTTGTTCATAATATATTGACCGAGTAGTATTTACATTGAATTTTTTTTTTCTCAGAGAAATCCGAGCTTTCAGACACCAAAACACTGGTGACACTCAACCGATCTCATGAGACTAGACTCTCGGAAGAACAAAATGCCGGCTCTTTCTCTGAGGGTGGGTGTGTTTCTGATAGACAAAGCAGTTTCGTTATTATTTGTTTCTTTGTGTTGGGGTTAAACGACACAACATCACGATTACGGCTGTACTGTGTCAAACACGGTTAGATACGTCTACACGTTAAGAAGAAGAGAGGAAAGAAAGCGGGACAGAAGACAGGAGCAAGGAGAGAGAGAGAGAGAGAGAGAGAGAAGAGATGTCTCCCCTGGAATGTCGAGGATAGCACTCCATGGGAGACACCCCACAGATGGCGGACTTATACCGCCTGCAGGTTGGAGCAGAGAACCTACTTATAAATCCCGGGCCCCCGCGGGGGATGGTGAACAAGTACAACAACAATAATGAAAAATAAGAATAACATCAAGAAACAAACTGAGATAAACTCAATAAAGATCTGGTAGAAGACGCAAGAGCTGACAAATTACTTGGAAAGAAAGCAATAGATCAAAACAACACAGAAGGTGTTCTTTGGTTGTAATATGAAAGAGGAGAAAGCAGAAAAAAAAAATATGTCAACAACAAGAAAGATAAATAAATAAAAAAAAGGTCACGGACCACTGAAAACAAAGATGCTGGATAAGCATGAAAATTACCCAGCGAACAACGCAAGAAAGACAATATTCTTTGGCAACGTGGAAAGAGGAGAAAGTTAAGAACAAATATAACCGCGAGAAAAGCATTGCAAGAAGAGTTCAGTGAAGAAACATAATCGGGTGATTGGTTGGCTGAATGCATGGATGGATGGATGGATGGATGGGTGGATGGATGAATGGATGGGTGGATGGGTGGATGGATGAATGGATGAATGGATGGTTGGATGGATGAATGGATGATAGATAGATCGGATGGATAGTGGAATGGTGAGATGGATGCTTATATGGATTGACGGATGGGTGGATGGATGGATGGATGGATCTATCTATCTATCTATCTATCTATCTATCTATCTATCTATCTATCTATCTATCTATCTATCTATCTATC
>JBCAUA010096903.1:0-10353 GCA_038406235.1 Peronia verruculata
GTGTGTGTTTGTGTGTGTGTGTGTGTGTGTGTGTGTGTGTGTGTGTGTGTGTGTGTGTGTGTGTGTGTGTGTGTGTGAACAAACTGCATAAGCTGACAAGTGTGTATAATTATATAAATTTATCTTATCTTATCCAATTGAACTTTTCATAATCTATCTCCTCCTCTTCCACTACGCCTGACATACCCTGTGAAAATTTTGCAAGCATTTTGTATGTCTCTTGCACTTGATATATACCAGTGGTCCCCACAGTTGTTTGCACTCTCGACCATTTGCCCAAAGGTTTTAAACCCAGCCACCCACTTAAAAGGCAACTTCATTTACACTTCATTTTCTGTGAGGGAAAGGTAAAGACACGCTGGAACAAAATTAAAAACCCAAAACCAAATATGTGTGAGAAAGATAAGACCTCTATGAGGGCACGAACAACCGGCTATAAAATCCTGACTCTATAAATTTGATTCTATTAGTTTATACCCCAGATCTAGATGAACAACTTTAACTGCATTCTTGTGATGCAGCATCTCTCTTCTCCAAACAAAGAAGTAAACAGAAACCATGAGCTTTATTCAGTTCTCTTGCTTTCAGTTCAGTATTTGCAATCACTCAAGCCCACCACTACTATTTCAACCCCATCTCTACAATGGGAAATCGTTTCGCAGATTATCTGCCCTTTCAAAAAGAGGGATTTGTGTAAGGGGAGATCATTATATCCAGACTTTTACTTCCCTTTGCCAGACGAAATATGTGTTGAGCAAGCAGTGTAAAGAGGAAAAAATCATTCACTCCTTGTTATTCGAAAGACTGATCGCCAAAAAAAATTGATAAAATTATAACAATATAAAGAAAACATTCTAATTATACCATAAATTTTTTGGAATTTTTAATTGTGTATGTTTCAAGCAAAGGGCGCAAAATTGGATGTTCTCCTATTTGCACTACTTGTTCAATCCCTCTTCTGTCTTATAAAGGGAAGGTTTTTTTTTTTTTGTTTTTTTTTAAAGACATCATATAACACAATAGTGTTATGTTATTTTTTGACCACGGTTGTGGACAGCTGAGATAACCACCACTACAGGAGGTTGAAAAGCTTATAAAAACCACAACCATAAAGGGAAGTAATAGAACTGAGCACAACGATCTCCCATTTCTAACCTATCACTATTTCAATGTGTATTCATTCACCTCTGAAACTTATGAGCACGATTTTCTACTTTCTCAACATCAAATGCTTTGCGACAACATTAGTCTCTTTAAACTCCTTGATGATGTAACAGTGCATGATCTTTTTCAATAGAAACCACAAAATGTTAATGTTCACCTCGATATTGTGTTATACCTATGTGCCAATTACTCGGTTTTGAAGTCAAAGATGTGGCTGACAGCCCCCTGTCTGTTTTAACATTACCTTCTACCGATCAGGGGAGGATTGATACTATACGATGTCATCGAAAAAACCTCATAGGCTTTCTTATCTGATCAAAACTTCATGAAGGCAAAGAGGGTGAAGATGATGATAACGAAGAAGAGAAAAAAGCAGAAGAAGTAGAAGGAGAAGGGGGGAAAGAATGTGATGATGAAGAAGACAAAATTAAAAATGAAGAAAAAGAAAAGAAAGGAAAAGTAGCTGCAGAGACTGAAGGATGAAGAGGGGGAGAGGAGGGAGATGAAGAAGGAAAAGAAAACGAGGGATAAGGAGAGGGGAAGAAATGGACATTAAACTCTCATCACGTGATTATACTGTTATTTAAAAATGGCTTATATTTCTGTTGTTTGAAATAAAACGCCTACAGAAAGAGAGACAGAGACAGAGAGACAGAGACAGAGAGACAGAGACAGAGAGACAGAGACAGAGAGACAGAGACAGAGAGAGACGTGGGAGAGAGAAAGAGAGAGAGGGAGTGATACCATTAGGTAACAAAGACGTCAAAGATTTAAAAACTGTGTATTTTTAAGCAGTATTTTGTTAACAAGGTCATGTGTTTATGTTACTTGATACATAGCCGACCTCTCATCACAGTGATCAACTTTCCCTTCAAGGCGGGTTGAAACTCGGAAAACGGACCGAGAAAAGCAATTCAACAGGATCATATAACAACATTAGAACACTGCGTAGGCTGACTAAAAATCATTATGGAAATTTTAGTTGAGTAGAAAGTGAAATTGGAGAGGGCATCTCTGAATCAATATTTTGGATGTCTATTCGTTTATATAATATTTTTGTTTTTACATTTCATACTTTGGTGTACCTTAGTTTAGTTTAGTTTAGTTCAGTTTAGTTAAGCTCAGTTCAGTTTGATTTAGTTTAGCTTAGTTGAACTTACTTAAGTTTAGCTTAACTTAGCTTAGTTTAGCTTAGTTAAGCTCTGTCTTGGTCTAGTTTGCTTCAGTTTAATTTAGTATAGTTTGGTTGAACCTACTTTAGTTTAACTTAACTTAGCTTAGTTTAGCTTAGTTAATCTCGGTCTTGGTCTAGTTTGCTTCAGTGTAATTTAGTTTGCTAGGTTTAGTTTACTTTGAAATTGACGTGAGGCCTTCTATTCTCTCTCTGTGGGGTTGATAAAGAGGGGAAGGGTGATACAAGGATGCCTACTGAAGAGGACTAAGAGAGAAAGAATAGTCGAGTCAAACATACATAACGAGAGACTGAAAGCCACGGAGAGAGAGACAAAGCAAAGAAGGAGGATAAGATAGACTGAAGAGATGAAAAGTAATAAGGTGGAAAGGCCGGAAAGAAAAGAGAGAAAGAGGTCGTGATGCTTGCTTAACTGTCCGCAGTCGAGATATGCTCTTTATCACAGACAGAATGCTGAACACAGTTGAATACAGTCTTTGTATCCATTCATTAGACACATCTCAGAAACAGAACATGCAGAGTAGTCCTGTTTTAACTGTGATGAAAGAGATAAATACGTTAATGATGTTATTGGTACCAGCCAGATAAATGCCAATTCGACATTTTGTTTCCTCGTATGTCCTGATTTCTAAAGGTTAAAGTGAGAGCATAGGGGGGTCTGGAAAAAAAAAACACGTCAGGGCTCATAGATGAAAAGTTAGGCAAGGATTATTTATTGTATGTGAGCCAACAAAAACGTCACATTATCTACAGATCATCATAATCCTGTGTCATCTCTTGCGAGGTCGACTTAAAATGATTCCCCATCTCTCCCTATCTTCGACTACTCTGATGCATTCCTTCAAAGATAGCTTCATTCAGTCTTTGACGACATCCGCCCACATTCTGTATTGCCTTCCTCTCGTTCGTTTTCCCTTTTATCTTCCCTTCCAGTATATCTTTCCAAATGGTGCTGTGTCGTTTTATGTGACCAAAGAATTGTTGTCAGTAGTGTAGGTTTCACTTTCAACACAGTATACACATCAGTGTTGGTCTTTGTCTCTGTTCAAATTATCTCTCCCATAGATCTGAATGTTCATATCTCAAAGGTTCATATCTTGTTCTCCAGTTTTTAAGAGTCCCAGGTCTCTGACCCATTCAGTAAGACCGATATGTCAAAGAATACTTTATCTAAAACTTCCGTTACCTTCTGTCTTTTAACACTTTCAATACGACAGCCCACAACAGGTGAGGTTTGTAAGTCTGTATAGTGGCTATCATAAATTAGAACAACCTACTCCTATATAAAACTTCAACACCAAGGGTTAATATTAAATGTAGGGATTATACATTGCGCTGCCTCTCATATGGGATTGCTCATCGAAGGTTCAATACAGGCTGTGTATGTGGTTAGTAAGGAAAGGGTTAAACTTTTTTTTTTTTTTTAGTATCTAAAATCGGCTTCATATTTTTTTATTATACAACGAGTAAGCTGAAAAAAAAAAGAAAGAAAGAAATTTGGGAATATTCACCTTTTCGTGATAGCTTGCATGATTTCTCCCAGCTTTGTTGTTGTCAGTGCCTGCCTTCCCTGACCATACATAAGGTTTCAGTGACAGTGTATCCGCTTGGGTAATCCTGTCTCGACAGTTTCCTGGCTTAAAGTTGCAATGTACCCGACAAACATCAGCTTGTCCTCTGGCATAATATTTCCGTTCTCAGCAGCTGCAGCCACTAAGAGGTGCAATACTCCAGAGAATATCCTTCTCTCTCTGTCTCTCTCTCTCTCGTTCTCTCTTTCTCTCTCTCTCTCTCTCTGTATGTCTATCTGTTTCTCTCTCTCTCTGTATGTCTGTCTGTTTCTCTCTCTCTCTCCCTCTCTCTCTCTCTCTCCCTCGCTCTCTCTCTCTCTCTCTCTCTCTGTGTATGTCTATCTGTTTCTCTCTCTCTGTATGTCTGTCTGTTTCTCTCTCTCTCCCCCTCTCTCTCTCTCTCCTTCTCTCTCTCTCTCTCTCTCTCATAATAAATACACACATAAATATACTTCTCTTCGAAGATGCCCGTGTGGCAAAGAGCTCAACTATTTACACTCGGTCCAGAGATGAGTCGAGCCAGAAAATAATGGAATGGCCATTTTGAAGAGGGAGGGGGGGGGTCTTGAGTGACTGCTTTTGGTATAATCTGTTGTTTAGTTTTGACTGTGTGATATGGTTAAATCATTTCCTCACTTATCTTCCAACCCTCGAAAGCTCATAAGATTTCAGGACAAATATTCCCTTTCTTGTTTTAGAAGTACTGATGAGTTCCTGCCTAGTTTAACTAAAGAACCAGTTTATTATTGAGACCTTACTTGGCTTGAACAGTGAGACTGCCGAGAGATTGTCACACACAATAGAAAAATAGAATCTTGTATGTTAAGAAAACATCGGACAGCAGTATAAAGAGTAAACTAAATCTGATACCGTTGTAAAAACGGATTTATATAATCTATTGAGGTATACATAGACGTTTTTGTTTTTATAAAGTGCGTGTTTATGCACTTTATTGGCAGATTACAATATCTCTTGGAGCAGTCAGTTTTAATAGACAAACAAACAAACACGTACACGGGCACATAACTACGATGTCGGATTGTCAGTAGTTGTGGTTTGATAGTTGGAGGGTTAACAGTAGACATATGATGGGAGATTGCTTTGCAGATTATCTGCCCTTTCCAAAAGAGGGATTTGTGTAAAGGGAGATCATTTTGACCAGACTTTTACTTCTCTTTGCCAGACAAAAAATATGTTGAGCAAGCAGTGTAAAGAGGAAAAAATCCTTTTTACGAATGCTCACCAAAAAAATTTGATAAAATAAAACAATAAGAAGATAACATTTTCTTTACATCATACTTTTTGGGGGAATTTTTCTTGGTGCGTGTTTCAAGCAAAGGGCGCAAAGTGATTTTTTTCCCTCTTTACACTGCGTGTTCAATCCCTCTTTTGTCTGGTAAAGGGAGGTAACGGGACTGAGCACAGCGATCTCCTATTAAACTGATTCAGTAAAACAAAGGCTAATTGTATGTAGTTCATTGTTGTTCTTTTCTGTTTTAGTTAGGAGAACGAGATCACAGTTTATTGTATTCTATGCTAAGATATCACTGTCTTACATAAGAGTGAAACACTCATACGGTTTAAATTGTAAAATATAATGAGACCCCATTGTCTGTTCACGATGTTTCGGATTTACAACACTGGGCTCTAGGGGGTGAATATCCATAGACAGATCACTAAAACAATTCCCCATTCGTATGACATGTTCATGACAACATGTCATTGTTATTGGCATATAGAACTATTGACAGTTGGGTAGCTTTTGCTGACGTCTTGATATGTGAAAGACACAGAGAACATAAAAAGAATTACATTTTACTTTGACTTAACGGTGTTGAGATTTACCGCTTTCACTGTCAACAGAGAGCTATTATAATTTACTTTCTTTCAAGAATCATTTCAAAGTGATAGATCCAGTCTTGCAGCATTTATACCAAAGAAAAAAACGTCCACAATCGAAGCAGTAATTGATCTGTTTTGATGTCAATACTGAACCGCAATATGTCACTAGTTATATCAGAAGGACACCAACCAAATGGACATAGAAAAAGGTGTTGGCCGTGAAGGGGTAAAAATGACGATAAAAATCCTTGACGTAATAGAACTTTCCTAAATAGACAAAGTTGAGTTAATCTGGAGATTCGGAACTTGTGTCAAGACAACTCTTAGTGCACTAGTTTTAAATCCTGTCTTCGTGATGTTCAGGCGTCTATAAATCTGACATTGGCCTAAACCAACTAATCATATCTACAAAGTAACCAGTCTCTTTGATCTCTCTGCATAATTATGGATTGGTCCTCACCTTGACAGCGCAGAGATCAATATAAAAACCTCTAGGAGATGTCATCAAACCTAAGTTCAAAGGATCTGAAATTAGTAAACTTAAACAAGAATCATTCACCTTTCAGGATCAAAATAGGTTATGAATTCCTTGATTCTAAAGAAGTATCATCATCTTGAGTCCTTGAGGTCAGAGTGTTTTGCATTTCAAATATTTAGTCGAGATAAAATGGAAGGGGCAAGTTGAGAAGATTACGCTCTGGAGATGATTGATAGTTTTATAGCATCGGTAATTTGAGGGACAGTCCACAGGCTGACTGTTCTATCTTGATGATTGCACAAGTCTTGGGCTGAATTCCCGTGAACGTGACATAGTATTGATCCCTGTCTGTCCAAAACGGCTAGCAGTATGTCACATTAGTCCTTTGCTTGCCAAAAGCTCAAAAAGTAGTCACAAGAATTAACCGATACCAAGACACCTACGTAACATCTCTGTCTGTCTAATAGCTGTTGTTACTATTCTAGGCTTAGCTTTCAATGTGAACCCTAAGTAGGGCCCCTAGTTATCGCTATGTTGTTTCGCTCTGCACATGATTTATCTTAAGTGCCATCCGCTACTTTTAGGTAGCAAGATATTCGTAATTAGTAGCGCAATTTTTTGTTTGTTTTCCTTCAATCTGTGTTGTTCTTGCTCTTGAAAAACGTTTTAATACGTGATTTCGCTGTATTCGTTTTCTTTCTTTCTTTCTTTCTTTCCTTTCTTTCCATTCTTTCTTTCTTTCTTTTTTTTTTTTTTTTTAATTTATTTATTTATCCCAGTGTGGACAAGACTTGTCTACAGCGCAATTATGGCACAGACTTTAAATGAGGCAACCAACCATTTTCACATTTAAATTTCTTTGCACCGATGTTTATGGTTACCTTTCTGGCATAATACCAAGCTTCTGCAAAATCATTAGGTTTGTTGTTGTTGTTGTCGACGTCGATGTTGTGGTGGTAGTGGTGGTGGTGATGGTGGTGTTGGGGACTGGTGATAATGGTGGTGGTGATTTTTGGTGTTTGTTTGTTTCTTTCTTTCTTTGTTTCTTTCTTTGTTTGTTTTTTGTTCGTTTTGTTTTTGTTTTGTGTTTATCTTATTGCCTTCAGGGGGCAAAGATCGCATTCCTAAAAACTTATCCATATGACCATGGAGCCAATAATTTCGTTAGATTAACCATCTAAGAAGAAAACATAACGTCTCCTCTCCTTTGAGAGAGCACACCTTTCCGTCCACTAGTCTGCTAAGCTGTCTGTGGTTACTGTGAATTCTGCTGAGAGAAGGGATTGACATTATAGTGGCTATAACTTTCATGCAGCCGCTCGTAATGCTGAGACTATTGCATGGATCTCTAGTACAGGAGCCAGCCTACTGTAAATTTGTCATATTGTACGTCAGTTCATCTACCCCTCCTTACTTACCCAGGTCGGCCTTAACCGAACACCTGATGGCTTTACCACACTCTTCCATATTTCTCTGTGTTTCATGATCTCTGGCAGTTCCTCTCTCAGCACTCCAGTATCCTTCTCTAGCATGTCTACATATGTCATGCTTGACCTTCCTCTGCATGCTCTCCCCCTCTTCGAGTTTCCAACCCGATCCTATTTACAGATCTATAGCAGTGCCCGGCGAAAGTCAATCTACGCTCCCTGACTGTATCGGTCACTATTGGCAATCCTGCTTATAGGTCTTCATTTGTAAATCTCTGTCTTCAGTTTTTCCCTAAGGCAGCGCGGAAACTGTAGCCACAAGCTACACTCTGACTTCAGAACTGTATATTACCATTACCGTTTAAAGTATATTTGAATTAACCATGATTATGATCATTTCAATTGTGTCTGAAATTGTGCCCAGGCACACATATTAATTAATCAATTAGGTATTTAAACAGCCATCCTCTCATATAGCGGCCCTGTCATCTTCTATTCTGTACTTGTCACTACCTCTTATTTCCCCTTTCATTCTTTATATTTCTGCCTTCCTCCTTTTTCATCCACTGTGTCACAGTCTCCGTCACATTCTCCAGCTGATTTGGAGAAGTTTACCTCCTTTTACAAGAAAGCCGATGCCTAAGAGTAAATGACCCAGATTTAAGTTGGGTGTTCTTTTTTCCCCCGTCCTCTCTGGAAGTGCACAAGGCCACTTTTAACGAACTTTGACAAACCATATTTTCTGTGATAACTTCTGGTTCGTGAAAATCTTGAGTCATATTTCTGTTATTTTGCTTTTAAGGTATGATCATAGTGTTGACCTTTTGACCTGAGTCACATTTAACATGTCAAAATCTGAATGTATCCATCACATCAGTGCCTGATCAATAGTGCATCTACCAATTGTAAAAAGTATTCAAAAGTGCCTACCTGTTATCCTAAATACAAAACTTTATGTAGACCTACTGGCATAACTAACAGTGTAACGATAAAATAAATACGTCTTGTTGTTGTTGTTGTTGTTGTTGTTGTTGTTGGTGTTGTTGTTGCTGTTGTTGTTTGGAAGATTGTCTCAAAAGTCTCCCCCCCCCCCTCCACACACACACACACCAAGAAAAAAAGGCTAAAAGATCAGTAACATCATAATATGATGAATGATGAGTAATTTCCTAGAGACTGATCTAATAGTTCCTCTTAAAAAAACGGGGAAAGATATAGTCAGTATCTGGAGAAATCCGTAAATTGTGGTGAAACACAGACGTTATGTCACACTTAGACTCGTGCTGCAGTATAAGTTAACATTGATGTTTTGCTCTACGTAACCAACCAAGATTTATGGATCTATATCAAGAAGTCACGCCACCTCACGAGCACTTTTCTCCGCTGTAATGAACGTGGAAAATCTGTGACTTCTGTAGCAAAAAAAAAAAAAATTTTTAAATGTCTGAATAGAAAGTGACTTAATCAGAAAGCCAGGAAGAGAGAAATAAATGGGTAAAGGCAGAGAAAGAGAGAGAGAGAGAGAAACGAGACGGCGACAAAACATGGTGAGGTAACTGTATTGAAGTGGCTGATGGGGAGACATCTCCTAAAGACTTGATCATGTCTCGGCCCACGCCTTCTGGGCTCTGCAAGGCTTCGCATGGTGCTGTAACCCTTAACGTACTGGCGACTTCCAATACCCTGAAGAATTAGCTTTGTCTCGTTACTGACATAGAAAGGTATGCAGTCACGTGGCAAGCACTCCTGACTAAAACAGACCACGGATGAAATCCAGCCCGTGTACCAGTAGATAGAAAAAGGGAACTGGGAAATGTAGAGGGGGTGGGGTATGGTGGTATAATGATGTTGGTGTTGGATTTAGACTTGCCAGTCAGTAGTCCTAATACTTTTGTCCTCAGTAAGTTGATTCTGTTTTCTAGTTTTCCCGCATAGAAATGAATAGGATGCATTTTTATGACGACACAATGCCTGAAATATGCGACACATGAAATTTGACCACAATCAATAACTTGTCTATCTTCAAGTAGCCCTCATACTGTGATTTCGACTTCAAAAACACAAAAGTGCAGAAACAAACCAAAAACAAATTTAACAAAAAGCACCAAAATGTATCTCTAGAGACAAGGTTATGAGTTTACGATGCCATGCACATAGCAATTGTTTCTTAAGCATGGCAAGAAAATGTTCCACGACACAGACCTTAAACTGCAAAAGAAATGTTACTTTTCTGTTGAAAATATTCCTTCTCTTGCAGAAAATAGTCCTTGTTTTGTAGAAAGTAATTAGGTGCTACAGGAATCTTGTTTGTTTGTTTGTTCGTTTGTTTGTTCGTTCGTTTGTGTGTTTGTTTGTTTGTTTTTTGTTTGTTTGTTTGTTTGTTTGTTTGTTCGACGTGTCTCTAAGCAAACGGAATTACTTCAATCTAGCGGCAGCTGTCTCTGAAGATCAAAGTGAGTAGACACTGGGGAGGGGTTTACAAGATGGCTACTCAGAACGCTATAGACAGATTTTTAACCGAGACTTTTCAGTCTATATCAGATCTTGACAATCTCTTCACCGTAACAAAGCATTTCAATGTTTCAATTGCAGGGAATCGACGAAGATAGATAGATAGATAGATAGATAGATAGATAGATAGATAGAAAGATAGATAGATAGATAGATAGATAGATAGAT
>JBCAUA010096924.1:0-10352 GCA_038406235.1 Peronia verruculata
AATGACCACATGTGAATCGCGGTACAGCTGAGACACCATGTTTACTACCGTCCTTACATGAACTTGCATCCCACCTTCGCAGTGGGGAGGGGATGCGCAGTTTGAGTACAAAACATCCGCAGCTAGACAGGGAAGATTGTGGATGAGGTGTGAAAAGGAGGAGTCCGAGGAGGAGACAAAGGCCGGTTGGCCACTAATCATCGCATAGTCTGAGGGAGAGTTTAGTCCTGTTGAATGAATCAATTTAACAGTTGAGAGTACCCTATAGTCATGCCATTGCGTGATGGGAGGAGCAAAAATGTGTTGAGATGAAGTGATGCGCAAGCTGAGATTAGTTACATTGATTCAAGGATTGCTTATTCCTTTGATCTTACAGGGACAGGAAAAAAAAGATTGATTCATTAGTGAATACGGATTAGTCGACATCGATTCATTAGTTTAATTTTTAGCAAAATAAAGAACTGGTGGGACCCATTCCAAGAAAAAAGCTCGATTCATTTGAAAGTCGACTCATGAGGGTTCAACTCAGGTGTAGTCGACTGTAGTTAGTAATGTTCTGGAAAAATCAACCTAGGCGCTGTCTAATCCCTGTGCCAGCTCATCTCTATCATACTCATGCAATCTGCACCCATTGTTATGCTACAGGTATTAGCTAAGATAATTTAAAAAATATCACTGCTCCCAACAATTTATGTTGTATAAAAATTAGAAAAAAAAAAAAAAAATTCCCACAAATCAAGATAAACATACACAACATGCATTCATTTACCAGTCCTTAACAGTGTCATATCTGACTCTTGAACTCTTGACATGGCTCTCATTCTTTTTTTGCTTCTGACTTGTTTTCATAATTTCCAACTTAACACTAAGTCAGGCTATACAAAGATTTATTTTAAATTAGAAAGTAAATGAACACACGCCTGCTGACAATATGACAGCAACAAGTTCTAATTATAATGGCTATGAAGTCGCTAAAACTTAAAAATCATTTCTTTTTTTGATGTGATACTGATACTAGCCATAGTCATGACCAAGGTGGCCAACACTTTGAGTGCAGTAACCAAGGAATCATTAGTGTTAGTAATCGTTTAAACTATTTTTATTCCATCGAAACAAATGAAAATGTAGTGCATCCAGATGAAATTAATATGGATTTCACTGACCATGGGCTCACAACAGTTACCCCTGAACCTGATTGTACTGACACAAAAGTCATGGAAAATGAATGTTCTGACTTAAAATCAAGTACTTTTTTTTCCCCTTTCCACTGACACCAATATCCAGTAACTTGAATGGTTCCATATGTATGAATACATTAACAGAAAACTTGATATATGATTCATAATACCTGGCCATACCATAAGCAGTTACCTTTGTTTAATACATAATTAAATAGTTTCTCTCGATCAATGTATACATACAATGTATATTCACAAATTTATTGTTGGTGATCTCAAGTTTGTTCAAAATTAGCATCAACATTCTCTAAAATTATGCAGTTAATTAATCATATTTCTGTTTCCCTGAATCATTATGAAGGGGGGGCAGCTGGCGGTACAACAGCAGGGACAGGTGCCCCAATCTTATATGATGCATCCAGTTGGCGGGGTCTCTGTAGAGGATGAGCAACCAATTTCGCACCACTGTTTAGTATAGGTGTGTACTTTGACTCTTCAAATATGTAAGACATGCCATTGTGGTCCAGGTCACACAGCACATGAAATATTTCCTGCAGAAAGAGAATGCAATGAGGTTGAGCAAAACATCAGTGATGGTAATACTTTTTTTTTATTACTTATATAAAGAATGTAAATATAGCACAGATGCCTCAATCACTGATACATAATTTTGCCTTATAATCTGTCTTGCACCCAAGGCAAATGAGTTGCAAGTCACGCCAGGTGAGTTCAAGTCACAACCATTTTTTACCGTTTTTCACTATTTTCCGACTATGGTACCAAAATATTTCATTTTTTAGATTAAAAAAGGTTAAACTGTCACTTTGTGAAAACAAAAAAAAAAAAAATTAGTATCTTAGTTGGAAAGTGATTAAAAACGACCAAAGACAGCCATATGTCTTCATTGCCCGGTGCAACATACGACTCATTTGCCCTGGTCATAAGACATTTATACTATATCAAGGGTTCCCAACCAGAGTGGTCACAAACCTTGACAAGAGGGTTGTGTAGCCATGCTAGACATGGCTTGGGATAAAACTGCTTGCAACTCATCAATAACATACATGTATTTGTTTTGTTTATGTTTCAGTGCAAAAAAACGTGTTAAAGAGCTGAGTCACTAAATGACACTGGGGATATCTTTATTTGTGCCAGTGGTGTCTATGCTTCTGTGAATGCATATGTAAGTGCATGTGTATGTCTGTACTACCGAATATGTGAGGGTATGTTCATGCACGTATGCTTGATAGTAGGGAGCCCATTTGAAGTTTTTGGGAATGGGTCATAAGTGCAAAAATGTTAGGAACCACCGCAATGCATTCATAAATTAATGGCATTCATATATGCATGAAAGACATAGACTGCTTTCCAAAACTATATCTGAGAAAAATGCCATTGCTATATTTTTAATTAGACACTTATGATCATATAGACTTTTTTAGGAGAACCTCTTGTCTAATGCTCATTTTGCAAGCCAGGACATCTGTTAGTATTATGCATCTTGGCCGTGAAAGATATCAAAACTTTTTCACTCCATCTATAGATAATTGCTTGCTGGCCCAAGGCCATTTTTGCTGCACATGCTTTCAGTTTTCCATCTGAATTATGTATTAATCTATTATCCCAAAACACAACAAGAAATTTTCCCAATATGGAAGGAAATAATCAATGATTCCAATCTTTCATTTTCAATCACACCCAGCCTTACTCACATGCTTTGGATAGACAGGTAGCATTGCTGAATAATCACTAAGTGTGCAATTCAAAAAAATATTTTTAAAATTCTAATAGTAACAAAGTTCATGTCACATAAAATATTAATATTGTTTATAACTGTGAGTGTGATTTAAGGTGTCACACTTTTTTTTCTTTGAAAGCAAATGAGAGACATAAAATATTCCAGAATCAGACCTACTTCACATTTGTTTTCTTCTGATGGGGGTTCATGTATATAAAGTATATCTGTGAAAAAGTAAGGTGATGATTCCAACTGCCGTTGCGCCTGAATGAGAACAAAGAAATTTGGGTTTACAGCAAAATAAAATCTACACAAAGGAGCTCTTTTTAATTCAGATTTCTATATCAAAATTGTTCACTATAATAAAAAATATGCTTCAATCACCAATATTTTTACTTTTTAGGCTTTAAATTTTTTCAAGTTTTGTTGAACTTCCTTGTCTCTGGCTGATGTATCACATCAGATGACATTATGAAGGATAAAAAAAACATACTTGCATGACTAAACTACCTATCCTGATAAGAAAGAATGCGACTGATAGCAAAATCCAAAATATAAATTTTGAAGTAATGTATAATAACAGCAGTATAGTAAGTCATTGCTTGTAAAATATGGTATCGTAAGAGGCAAACATAAACGGCAAAGTCATCTCTGGCCAGACTGTGGTAATACCCCCACCCCTTTTTCAATCATTCTTGCAACTTTGATCATTCATCAATGTTACTGCTACTATTAAAGCTGCCTATTTCAGAATTCACATTATTGGGATTAAAATCCAAATCTAAATCATTAAAAGGGCCTCCACACTTACAGCAATGATGTTAGCCGAAAAAGGTAATCGGTAATGATGAAATCCTGTGTGGATAGCAAAAACCAAAGGAATTAATTCTGATCTATCATCTTGCCAAAATATTCAGTCTGCTTGATTTTTTGGTAGAAGTTTTGCACCACCCTCCCAGACAGTGCAGTGCCAGTGACTAACGCAACTACAGAGGGAATGCCTGATGATTGATAAAAAGATTAAATTTTGATCAAACTGAAAAAAATATTTGTAATACGTAAATGGCCCCTTAAAGTGCTTTTTTAACAAGATTTCAAATGACACTGAATAAGACCTTCAAAACTGACCTGTAATCAGATCCACTCCTTATCTTGTCTTTTGTCGACCATGTCGCACTACACATCTCAAATTGAACACAGTATCCTATTTCCCTGAACTCAGCATTGAAAATGTAGGTGTGGATGACAGGCATTGACTAGTACTAGTAGGGCCCAAGTTAATTTAAAACTAAAAAGTTCCAAATGCAGGTGTGGAGGCCTTTAAAGACTTAAATTCCCTTCCAACAATAATATCACTTCTCCAATAAACTTCTCATACTTACCTCAACACTGGAAACCACTGGCACAGACTGTGAGCGACCAAACACCATAAGAACCCTTACCACATAAGGAGGTGGTATCACCTCAGGATCCCCATCCACCTGTGGTAATTCAATGTTGTCTTTTCTGGAACAACAAAAATAAAATTAGATGAGATTATGACTAATTTTTATATAATGATTTACATTCTGAAACTGCACTTTAAGTCAAAGATGTCAATCTGTCTACATGAAAAAGTAGGAAAAGTTCCTGACATATTCTTTAGCAATACGTAAAACTGAGGTACATTAATGGTAAATAATACCAGGTTTGGGGGCCAACAGAGAAATTACTGACAGCCAAATAGTAGGAAATCCCGATAAAGTAGGAAATTTGACATCCTTGTTAACTTTATAGCTTTGATGGACAAGGTCTTGGCATTTGTGGAAGAGAAAGGTGTACATGCATGTAGGCCTATGCATGTATTTTGTAATTATGCAGCTGATTGTTCAATACAACAATCTCAAGAACAAAAATGACAAAAAATAATTTTTCCTTATCCTCGCATACACAGCAGTTCCAAACCTCTACAAAGCGGAGCACTTAGTTACTGACCCGGCACGGCAATAAATTACGCGGCCGACAGCTGACCAGGCCCTCAGGGCATCGGAAATTCCCGTTGCGTGCACAACTTGCAATTGCTTTGATTTTGATGCACTTTGATGTCAAATTAATAGCTACTCTCTCACAGGAACAGGTGCAAGTTTGCTATCAAATAAAAGCTGAACATCCCGCCTTTAATGTCTCGTTCTTTGTTTACCTCTGTCTTTGCGGGTTTTCTCACAGAGGCTTGTTGAAATGTGTGTGTATTTCGAACTTTTTTTGCATGAAAATAATAATTTAAAAATTCATAAAAACTTAATTTAACCATAAAAAATTTTCTTTCACATCTCATATTGTTCATGACTCAAGTAAGTCTTAGTCTGTGAAAGTGTTTTTCTTATTACATCACATATGTATCAGCTACAGGCAGATATCCTGAGTACGTGTGCAATTGTGCATTTTTTTTTTAACGGTTGTAAATCTGGTTTCCAAGTGTTATCTTCTAATTTTATGAAGTTACTGAGTGATAATAAAATGTTATCTAATCTCTGATTAAGAACACATCAGTTGATGACAGTATATGACACTCAAATATGAAGCACTCCATCAGAGAGCCTGTGTTAGATGTGGAAATCGCTCAAGTAGTTCTATCCTGTCGATACATTCTTCTTAACATCCCAGTCAGACATCACAATGTTCGAGAAGAAACCAAACATCAGCTAGACACAGATTTAGCACATGCTCTGGCAAAAACCAATTATCTTTCAAACACCAGTGAATTCGACAATTTACAGCAAGAAAGAATAAGTAAGAGGACTTTAAAAGACCAAAGTGATTTTTATTTTTATGAGAGAAGTTTTTGTTTTTTGCAAGATTAAGTCAATAAAGGTAGATTTTAGTCACAGACAGAGAAAACTCAAGATAAAATAGACAGTAGTAACATCACTCCACTGGCACAGAAGGAAGATCCGATCACTTCTAGTGTGGAAACCATTTTATGAAGGCATGGTTTTGTGATCCACATACATCACAGCCTCTCAATTAATCAGCAATCTCTGCCACAAATACATTCAAGCAAACGTTTACACCAGCCTCATAAAATACCTTATTTGACACATACTTGAGCTCACACAAGACCATTCAGTGGTAAACCAGACACAAGTGATTAAGCAAAAGTTTGACATACCCGGTACTCAATAGAAGTTACCCTAACATTCACACATTTGTCTCACACACTCGCAGAATAGATCCTACAGAATACAATACAGTTAGTAAGGTAATCAGAAACTGCATGACACCATACAGAAAACTAGTTCCACATAAAGAAAAAACTAAAATCCACATAGTTGAGTGTCATTGCTTTCCAATCATAAGACATTCATTCCCACTTGATTTACCAGGGGAACAAATCCATGCCTCCATCGCCAAAACTGGAAGGGTGGAACGATAAGCAGTAGTAACAAGGTTAAGCAATCGACTTCAAGCTTCAGTTATTATAAGTGTTATTATTACAACTACTATTATTAACATGCATGTGTATTTAAAGGTTGTTATATTGTCATAGTGACAATAAAATTATGTAAATATTAGTATACAGATACAAAGTCAATGTGTCAAATGTGATTAAACTCTGTTAACTGAATTCTTTACAGAAAGCGAGTGGCATCATAAATCAACGATAACTCGGGCAAACCTTGTGTAATATGCATAAATCTTAGTGAGTTGGAAAATTTAACATGAGAGCTGTACGTTCTTAAAAAAAAATTGAACTTCACGGTTAAATTTTTTTTAATATATGTGTTTAAAAACTCATTATCATTTCATGACTTTACCTCTGAATTATCAACGTATGTATACCAACTTCCAAATTAAATCTATATGCACTTAATCTCCATGACTTCACCTTTCCAAATCATTTAAAATATCATGACTATGTTTTGATTGTTAGACGATATGACCACATTCCTAACATGTATATAATTTGACTTCAAGCGCTCAATCACTAACTGAGAACTGCACTAGCACAGGAAACCTGACCGGCTCATAGCCTCAGGGCTAATCTCTCAGCCTGAGTCAAACTGGCCATTAACTAAGTGCTCCGCCTGGAACTGCCATGGACAAAAGGACGTACAAAAACTAAAACCACAGAACCTGTAAGGAAAGAACAAATAGGAAATTTCCAAGCCTCTTTGAATTTCAAAATGATGAACTGCTTCAATCTTTGGGAGATGTCTGTAAAAGTGTTGTTTTTCCAAGCCAGCCTGCAGGCAGTTGTGCATTCTTGCAAGCACACCCAATTGTCAAGAGCCGTAAATGCTTAAGATTCAATTTCAGCATAACTCAACATTCACAAAATTTGGTTTTACTACTGCCGCAAGTGTCACTTTTGGCTCTAATCAATGACATATTTTCCGCTTTGTGAGACCGTAAGTGCCCTTACGGCTGTAATCAAAATACACTTTCCAGGGATGTCAAACTGTTTTTACAAAAAAGTCGGAAAACTTCCTCTGATTTTCTATCAACAACTCTCACGCGACCACTTGACTGCATATTAAGTGTGCGGAAATAAGCGCTATGACCTTTGATCTCGATCTTTAAACAGCAGCCGAACAACAGTCTGGCTATCTGCTGAGATATGAGGATAACTCTAATGTACTACCGGTTTCACTGTCATCGTGTAAAATTCATGTCGCAAATTATTATGAAACTGTGACTATCTCGTGGATTCAGTAAAAATCGGCAGTTGATCAGCCAAAAGTAGGAAAGTCAGCCACGGCAAAAAAGTCAGAATTCTGACTAAAGTCAGAAGTTTGGCATCCCTGATTTTCACAAGTTGCAGTTGCCTTAAATCCTCTGCAGCAAAACCAGAAAATATACAAAGCATTGTGCTGTATACACATAAATGTGGAACTTAAAATAATGTTCATACAAAGTTTGACAGTAATTGGAGCAAAATTATGGAAATGAGAAAGTTTTTTCGTTCTCCTGTAAAATTTGCAAAATGTCAGTTACAGCAGTAATCAGTACCACTCGTGATAATAAGTTACATGAATAAAATGTTTAAAAGTCAACAATTTGGTCTCTTGCTGCTGATTTTGGCATGATGATATTTCAGATCTGACCCTGACTGGACTGCAGAGATAGATTTGCAGTTGTCCAATGATGAGATCTACAACACAAATACACTAAGCTTTATGCGGACAATAAGATTATCTGCACCAGTCCCATGATGCAGGCATAGCAAGTTCATCCCAATAATGTGTACTGTAACCAAGGATTAACAAAAATTCTACGCCATGAAGAAGCTGAATTCTGCAGAATTTAGGCTCACAGGAGCTGATTTAGTTCTAACAAGGAAGTTCCCACTAAGATAATGGGTATGGAGAGGAGTGATTATGAACAATCTATTAGAGTATAAAATGAAGATCTTCAGCTGCAAAGTCCAGCATACCTGAGGCACATGGTTCATTCCTGGTCTGTGGGAGAACATTGATCTGGTTAGGAAGTTTGTGACCTGCAGGGCCAGGGCAGTTCTGTAGCAGTCAGAGCTCTTGACTACGTAGTGCACCTCATCATGAATGTTGGTGCAAAAGTGGTCCTTGATATTGCAGGTTGACAACAGCCAGCACAAGCACACAATGACCAGGTGGAGACAGCCGACAGCAAAACTCTGGACTACCCACTTGATTCGGGAAGTTAGGAACTTTTTGAGTGAACAAATAAAGTCACATAACCAATAAACTGTACATCCTGAATTCATTGATTTGTAAATGAATGTTCATCAACTGGACAGAAACAAATAACAAAAATTAGGAAGACATCATCATCACAAAACAATCACACATCCTACATGGTCATCTCTTAACTTTTCAGTAGTGTACATTAATTATAACAATAAATGACAGTGAGAGCAAAAAAGGCTTCTGTAGGTGGCTGAAAAGTATCAATATGTAACACTAACAGTGAGAGAACTAAAAAAAAAAAAAATCAAAACTTAGTTTTAAGGCCTTGATAGATTCCTTACTGCTTCTATCCTGTTGTCTGTTTGGAGCCTTTCTCTTTCCTTCCTGGGCTCAGCGAGCTGGGGCTGAAACTGCATTTATGGTCTGTCGGCAAATGTCCAGCCAGCCCCAAGGATATGGGCACAATTCAAGTTCTGGTCAGAAAGAAGAAACAGCACAATACTTAAAAAGGCGAAGTTTATTGGTGTGAAAATAAACACTTTGAAAATGTTCTCTGAAGTGCATACAGCTGGGGGCAAGTTGGAAATGTATATTTATACATCCAGTGGAACCCATGAGAAGTCAACTCACTTAAAGTCAATGTTTGGTTAAAGTGAACCAGTTCCAAAGGTCCTTCTATATTTCATTTGCCTTGTTTCTGATAATATCAAAACCTTCAGAGGTGATCCCACCTAAAATCAACTCCAAATGACACATGCTAGCCAACTCTAGCCGTAAATTGTGAAGACAAAGAAAAAAAAAAAGGTCATACAGGGAGAGAGAGAGACACCTTGTTACACATGTAGCCTGTGGGCCTGTCGTGAAGATGTTTGACTCTCTTCACCTGTCTGGCGTTGGTAGAGATACACAAACACACACCCATACACCAGTTCCTTCTTGTGTGTGCTGGTGAGCCCACAGACACACACCTGGTCAGTTCAACTGACCACCTTGATACACACACTACTTTGAGTGGCACACAGTTCCACACATGGTCCTCTGCACTTGCCTCGTGTCGGTATGGATACACAAACACCTATCCACACTCATCTCTCTTTGCTCAATTTGCTCACTTGCTCGCTCACTTACTCACTCACACACCCAATCACCCATACACACAGAGAGATAGATAGATAGAGAGAGAGAGAGAGAGAGAGAGAGAGACAGTGGAGACAGACATTGTGCTGGAGTTTAATAGTCACATTTTTAGATCACTGCTCGCTGTGACTAGTCAACCTATTACTGTTACTCTTAATAACATATCCTCAAACTGAGTGATCAGAATATCTGAGAAAAATTATGTTCTCAATTAAACTAGACACAAAGTAGAAACTTCTTAAAGATGCTGACTCAAGGCAACATACTAGTACTACTAGCATAGAGGTAGAGGGGGAAGTTCTGCTTGAGCTGGTTTTTTCTTTTTCTGTAGGGATAAGGGGCATAGATCTAACCCAATAAATACACAACACACACTTTGACCGTACGTGCATTCCACACGGCGTCACACTCTAAAAGAAAAGCGTGCAACTCAGGTGAAGCTGTAAACCAGCATGCCGCCAGCCTGGCTAGTAGTGGTCAAGCGGAACACTTGGCTGCTAACTACAGGTCAATATGACCTTGTTTTGGCATAGTTGTAAAGCATGGTCTTTGTCTTCATGTGAGTCCTAGAGATCACTTGCTTGTTGATTGCAAAAACTTGATCTTCTCACTTCTCCCTGCGAAATTGTGAACTTTCTACTATTATTCAGCACT
>JBCAUA010096935.1:0-10352 GCA_038406235.1 Peronia verruculata
TCAGACTGTCCTGTAGTGATGTTTCAGACTGTCCTGTAGTGATGTTTCAGACTGTCCTGTAGTGATGTTTCAGACTGTCCTGTAGTGATGTTTCAGACTGCCCTGTAGTGATCTTTCAGACTGTCCTGTAGTGATGCTTCAGACTGTTCTGTAGTGATGTTTCAGACTGTCCTGTAGTGATATTTCAGACTGTCCTGTAGTGACCTTTCATAACATGTAAATCTCTGCCACAATTTCATGCTGTGAAGAGGTACAACCGGACATAAGTTCATGGCACAAATCACCCTGTGACAAAGCCAAACAAATGGCTAATGGGAATGTAACGAATACAAACAGCAGCAATAAAACGTTTTACAGATCACATGATTATAAAAAATAACAATAATTAATAATAATACTAATGTAAGAAATATATTCTTTCCTTTCGATGAAGTCGAGAAAAATAAAATAAAACACAAAAATAAGGGTGAGAATGATTGAACTGAAAATGTTTGTAAAAAAGTATTGCATCACCTACTGTGGAGTTTAACATGAAAAGGCAGTTCGTTGCAATAAGCCATTTCTGAGAAGCCGATCTATTTATGTTATATCCTTGAAAGTTCGGGTAAATCAAAATTGATTACATGCACATTGGTGTGTGAAGCCTCCTTCAGAGAGACATTATGATTGAGGTGAACAAGTTCGCTATATCCACCGTTTTTTTTTTTTTTTCGTATTTTTGTCAGATTTGATTCCAACAACTATTATCGCGTGGATATTTATAAAAAGGAAATTGAATTCTCACTTAAAAAAAAAAAAAAATCTGTATAACAACAGGATCTGACAAAATATCCTATTTTCAGTGGAATATACTTCATTGCTAAAATTCCGTCTAATTACCAGTCAGTAAAACGTGATCTTTTAATGAGCCGTTTCTTTCCGCCACTTGCCTCCACAAGAGCAAAAGATAAAAGACAAGCATCATGTCCTCTACATATCGTTCTCTGCTCCCACCTGCAGGCGGTGTAAGCTCGCCATCTATGGGGTGTCTCCTATGGAGTGCCATCCTCGACATTCCAGGGAAAACATATTTTTTCTCTCTCCCTCTCTCTCTCTCTCCTCTCCCTGTTTCCTTTCCCCACTTCTTGACGTGTAAACGTATCTTACCGTGTTTGACACAATATAGCCGTAATCGTGCTGATGTCAGTATATTAAAACTCCAATCTCCACAGAGACTGTAAAATTATTTCTGCCCGTGTGATTTTTCAGTTGAGCAAGTGTATGGGTCTAGGTCTATTTATAATTTTATATTATATGTCAGCGAGATGTCAGGGAGCAATTAAAGAAGATGAAAAAAAAAAAGTTGAGCCATTTTCTGTTTATTTCTCCTACCGGGCGGTCTATCTATCATCTAGCATCCCCTCCTCTCTCTCTCTCTCTCTCTCTCGTGTACACGAATAAACAACAACAAACTACAATAACCATCACCATTCCCCTCCGAGATCCTAGGGCGGATTCCTAGCTGTGAATATTGACATGGCCCCTGGCTTAATGGCCAATCTCTCAGTCAATTTTTGTTATACCCGCTGATTTCATACCGCTAATGGACTAATTATTCACTCCTAGCTACCTTCTGTTATCGTCCGTCTTGAGATTTCCTATATGACAGAGCATTTGTGTGTGTATGTGGCGGGAACAGTTACTGGGGTTTATCAAGTGGGAGAGAGGGAGGGGCGGGGGGGGGGGGGGGAAGGACAATAGGATATCTTTGTGCTCAGTCCTCCTACTTCCCTTTACCAGACAAAAGAGGGATTGAAGAAGCAGTGCAAATCAGTTTTGCACCCTTTGCTTGAATCATACACCATGAAAAAAATCCAAAAATATGATGTAAAGAGAATGTTTTCTTCTTATTGTTATAATTTTATCAGATTTTTTGGCGATCAGTCGTTCGAATGGCAAGCAGTGACAGGATTTTTTGTTTTTTTCCTTTTTACACTGCTTGAGCAACACATCTTTGGTCTGGCAAAGGGAAGTAAACGTCTGGTCAAAATGATCTCCCTTTACACAAATCCCTCTTTTGGAGAGGGCAGACAATCTTCGGAACGATCTCCCATTCTTTAAAAAATAAAAGAAAAAGAAGAAGAAGAAGAAGAAGATATGCATTGTCTGATATGTGTGTCGACCGTTGGAGACTCTCAAGACTTTGAATATTAAATATTACTTCACCGCGCGTGAATTTTAACACTGAGGATCAAACGTTTTCTCTTTATTTCTCATTCATGCAGCAGCCACCAGTGGCGGGACAAATCCAGGATAGAGGGGGGGGGGATGAGGGGGGATAGGGGACAGGGATTAGGAAAAGAGAAAGGAAAACACACACGCACACACAAACAAAGTGAAAGACGGGGATATATAGAGTAGAATAAGAATCGACAGAGAAAAAAAAAAAAAACGAAAGGGGGGGGGGGGGTGCGAAAAGGGCCAAAAGAGGTAGCGGGGATGGGAAGAAAACACATTAATGAAGACGATCTGTACAGTGCTTTACGGCAAATATATACTGTGGATATTACCTTAAACATTGCCGAAAAAGAACAAAATGTGGCAATTTTCTTTTTTTCCCAGTCATTATCTTTGTTTCTCGATGTTTTTGCTCACATAAAAGTACAGGGTTTGATAAGTCTTGGAAAGGTGGAAGGCCCAGAGTTAAAGGTGGACGGGTGTGTAAGAGTCAGTTTGGGGGAGGGATATCTATCAGAATCTGATCTCTATTTATGGAGCTAGGAATTTCCAATATATGCCCGTTTCCCCTCTTCCCCTCACGCCCCCCCTCCCCCCCCCTCCCCGCCCCTCCGTCATGCAGGTAGCAACTGGATTTTGTTTCGGGGAATTATTGTACATTGCATTTTTTTTTCCACTATCCGTCCTTCTTTCAGGTGTGTCTCTCTGTGTGTGCAGACATACTATCTGATAAGGATAACCACTCTCGCTTCCCGCTTGCTCCGTGTGTTTATCAGGAGACAACATTCCACAGCCATATCACCACCAAGTCTCCGATCAAACTTTTTAAGTGCCTGAGTTATAAATCGGCTTTGCTCCTTTTTTTTTTTTTTTTGAAAGATTTTTGTTTAGCCTCTTCTATTCTGAAGGTGGTGGTGGTGGTTGGGGGGGGGGTGGTGCTGCTGGACATAATTATAATAGTATGCGGGGGAGGGGAAGGATAGGTACACTTTAGATTATTGCCATACATTTACACAAGTTCCCCCTACGTGTGCAACAACTGTTCGCGAGACTGCCACTCTGGGGTGGGGCTCTCCAGCCACTCTAGAAGATGCCATCCCCAAACCTAGCGCGACACTATCGTCTCTCGACGACGTCGAGCTTGTTGCTATAATATACAACGAGCAATTCACCAGTCTTTCCTGATGAGTTACTTTGTTTTGTCACGTTTTAAGTAGCCTAAATTGTGTGCAGTAGCAGACTTAGGATTTTAGATAAGCCTTGGATAGAGTTTGTGAAAGGCTGGCCGAATGCATGTGTTGTGACTGATAAAACAAAACAAAGAACAATTTGTTACACAATCGTGTTACAAGACATCTAGTTTTCTTCGTCGACAGGTCAAAGTGCAAGAGGACATGACAATACTCGATTTCTGGCGCGTACAAACTAACTTTTGTGTATTTGATACGAATACGAATACGAATAGTTTATTTGTCCATGAGGAAATACATTTTGACCTGTGCAGAAGAACAACTGAAACAAAAATATATGAAGAGTATACAGCACAAAGATACATTTAAACAACTTCCATAATGCATAGCTACAAATTCATTCATACTTAACCCCCCAAGTGGTTATAGCCGATTAAATCAAGCGTAAATTTTGTTCTATGGTGTGAGGGCTGATTTAATCGACCGTATTGGGATTTGTTACCACTTCAATTGGTCAAGGTCAAGGTCAATATATGTCAACAAATCGGAAAAAAAGATTATCATAAATTTTTTTTATTCATTCTACTATCAGAAAATGTATCATGTCAGGTGCTTTAGCTTATTGTGGTATGCCTATCTCAAAGTATTTTCCAACACATGGTAAAACCTTTATGTTTCCCTCACATCACAGAATGTTTATTGGAAGGTTAACGTAATGAACAAACAATAAACGTCACTGTTTTCTAATGTCCAGAATATTATGGAAATATGCGGTGGGTAATTACAGAACACAAACATCAAGAACAATCCTGCTGTGCTTAGAATTTGTTTGTTTGTTTGTTTTTGTTTTTTGTTACTTCTAGTACAATGAATTTCCAGATACGCATGTTTTGTAATAGCTTTATGGCAATAGTGCGAGAGACAATTAAAAACCACACACGCACAAACACACACACACACACATACACACACACACACACAGAGAGAGAGAGAGAGAGAGAGAGATGGACAGAGAGATATAAAGTTTAAGAGGGACATAAATAAAACTAGAAAATAATGTAGGAATAACAAAACGACTACACCACAACAACCAAGAATAAAACGAATCTCGATGAAAAGGACACATTTATCCCTTAAGTCACCCCAGAAAGATGTTATACTTAACGACTTTTAACTGGAGCACAGAGGTATAGAACATCCAGTCCTTGTCTTCCCGGCCTGTGCATGTCATGACATGCTTTATTGTTCAGGTCTTAATCCCTTGAGAAACAATCTCAGATACGTGCATACAGACACATATAGAAATAATTCAAACACACACACACATACACCCACCCACCTAAACGAAGTGCTCACACCCACACACACACACACACCCACCCACACACACACACCCACACCCACACACACACACACTCGCGCACACACACACACACTCGCGCACACACACACACACAGACACACACACACACACACACACACTTACACACAAACATACATGACAACATGAAATACTTCAAAGTTGAACACACAAAATACAATGCAATCTCTCTGATTGTCTCCCTTCATCTTTGTCTTCCAGCTCTTGAATCGGGTATCTTTCTCACTCCTCCGAGCTCCGCCTTCCTCGCTTCCCACTTTTCTCCCTTTCCCTTTCAGACACACTTCATACACAGGACCTGTAGGCACATACACACGAGCGTGCACATACACGTACACACACACAAACACACACACCAGCACACACACAAACACACAGAGCCAGGCCAATACATAAACACGAGCTCACATATTTACATAAAATGGCTTGGGGGGACGCAGTGGCTCTGTGGTATGGCGTCTGCTCAGAAAACAGGCCGGGCCGCAACTGTCCCCTGGCTTCCTGTGGGCAGGGAAGCCCGACGTCTAGCCTTCTCGGATAAGGCCGAATATATTTCGGAGGTCCAATGTGTACGTTACGCACATTAAAGAACCCTTGGCAGTTCAAATCGATGAAAGAGTAGGCTGAGTGCCACCATCCCGGCAAAATTTCCAAATTCCAAATTTCTACCCGCAAAATTTCTCAGCAAAAATTGGCAACCTCTAAAAAGCCGAGATAATTCTATATTATTAGGACAGAAAGGCTTAGGAATAACAAATAACACAAATCATATAAATGTACACACTCAAGCATGCGGCACACAACAACGTGAAAGGTCTCCAAATTTGAAAAGCATAAAGAAAGAAACAAATTTCTTCCTTTTGACCTGATTTGTCTTCCTCCATTTCTGTTCTATTAAATTTTCCAACTGTCTTCGCTTCACCAACTCTCTCCCCCTACACCCATACACATGTTCACAGTAACAGCCAAGTCTCTGTACAGACACGAGCGCACGTACATTTCTACATGTACTCTCACATGATGTGGAGCACACAGTCACATAAAGCACTCCAAAATACTCCTCCCTCCTTCCCTTTCCTTTCCTAAAAAAATAAAATATTCTTTTCTGAAAACAAATTCTCCTTCCACCCGGGAGTCTTCAATTCTCTCTGCCCCTCCCCCCCCTCCCTGCCCTCCCCTCACTGACAGCCAGACCTGTTATAATACCTATTGGTATTTCTTTCAAACTCATAAACAACACTGGTGACATCCCGCCAGGCAGAGACGAGAGCAGTAAAGGATCAACTTCGAGGGTGGTTGAGAATGTCACACAATAATAAGGGATAGAAGCAACAAGAGAATGCCCATGGGTAGAAAATCGTGACCGCCTGGGGCCAGAAGGGCGTGGCCCTTGTCACGCAGAGGCCCAGGTCAGGGTGAATCCAACAGTACCAGCCGCCTCTCCCTCCTCCTTTCACTTTCCTCCTCTCAGTCTCTTCCCCCTTTTCCCCCTTTAATTTTATCATGCTTCTGTATGATTCTCCACTCCCCACCCCCCAACACGTATCATTATTCCACATTTTGTCTTGTCCGTTTCCCTTGCTCCCACTTGGTGTCTTTCTGTTTTTTTCCTCTTTTTATTTGCAGAGATAGCCCAGCAATTGAGCCCCTACCCATTTCCTCCCGGTGATGATCAACAATATACATGGCCCAACCATTCACAATACAGTCATGATCCGCACTTCATCATTCTCTGAAGATGGTTATGGGCGTCAATAAGCGACACAAAAATGCCGGATTCTTCAAATTAGTGTTAAAAGCACGAAATTTTCACAGTTGATAGAGTCAGGGAGGCCTTAAGTTTTGAGAGAAACTGTCCACCTCATTTACATATTTACAAACAAAAAGTAGTTGAAACCTTCCATCCCTCCGCTCTAGCGGGTGGCATTTCAAAGGCAGATTTGGGCACAGAAAAGTAAAGAAAGAAAACTGAGCGTTTTGAAAAACCTATCTACAGCAGACAGTGAGGTTTCCAACTGACAACGCATGCTTATATCCGACCCTTTCGTCGAATGATCCGTCTGCCCTCCTTCGCTTTCGCCTCTTCATCGTACAAACATCAGGGCCCAATGTCACAAACGAAAGATTCAGATTTTGATATCGATGTGGATGTTCAATGGAGCGTGATGAGGAACGAACAATGAGGCTTTTATTTTGTTTGTTTGTTTGTTTTATTTTGTTCAGAATGACGACTAGATTTCATTTTTATCAATGAGAACGCAGCGGCAGTAACTCCACCATTGTTCGGTCAGCAAAGAACCAAGACATGACATTATAACCTTAACAGAATACATGTAAGACTTTCTGTTGTGTAGTAGGCAGTTACGTAATGCACATGTTAGACATATAATGCTTTAAACTTTGACACACAGTAAACATAATCATATCGTTTTCGGTAAAGAATGACAGACAAGTAAGAGCTGAACAGTATTGTGCAGGTATGATTTGTCTGGGCATCGGCAGGCTTCCTCAGCTGTCACTGTTATCGCTGTTGTCGTTGTTGTTGCTGTTGTTGACAATGATCTTGGACCTCCCCGACATATCTCAAAGGCTGGCGACAATACACTTTGGCACTACCGGATAGTTAGTCACTAGATCTAAATTTTCATCAAAGAACCGCACGCTGAAATCAAAGATAAATTTGAATTATAAAGTGCTAGCGAACCTGATGCATTGTGTTGCTTTATGCATGAGACCAAGGCTAAACTTAACATAGCACTTTTTGTGATCTCTAGTTAAATTAATCCCTGACGGCTGTCTCTCTTGCCACAGGAATTTAATGCACATCTCTTTCAGTAGCCATCAACACCACAGGTTAAAAAAAAAAAAAAACAAAAAAGCGCCCGGTCCCTCCTCCTTCATTTTTGTTTTGTTCTGTTACATAGTTTCACTCAATGGTCTTGTCTAGTAGGAAAGGCAGAGGTTCCCAAAAGAGGATGGGAAAGGGGAAGATGTATATCGTCTTCTGTTCGTCCTTAATTTTATATAAAACATCAATGGAATATCATAATTACAAACTGTAATCACTGTTATCTCAATTTCAAATCATAATGTTAAAATGGACGTCTGAATTTTTTCCTATGTCAGTTACTTTTAATGGGCTCAGCCTAGCCAAAGCGGACTGGAGAGAGAAAGACAAATTTTCTTCAAAAGTCAAGACGTAAATCTTGAACGACAGTTCTCTCTTCCCTTTCAACTTGGCCACACCCGCATTAAAATTTGGGCAGGTACAGACAGGAACGGAGAATGAAATCCATGATAACTTTATGAAACTTCTGGCGTCGACTTCGAACCATTATATTTTTCGCCCTATATGGCCAGTCACAGTGGCGAACATTACCAGGTGGGAGTTAATTGGTAGGACTAGAGACCGCTGGGGCGAAGATTCTGGGAATCCCTGCCTTAGGGTATAAGGTTTACGACAGTTAAAGTATAAAATATTACTTAAACACTGGCAAGCTATGTCGACCACCGGTGTAACTGACGGTATAAAAGAAGGCCGAGGGAGAAACACATAAAATGTTATTGGGCGATTTTGTCTTGGTTCAGGGCCAAGGCAGTGACCACTGCGTCCAACATCAGAGACTGAGCGGCTACTCAAATGCCTGCTGGATGCAACTAATAGCCACAAACTGGGGCCACGCCGTGCTGGCGCAGGACCCTAACAAAATTGGGATCTTTCTCTTGTCCTCCACAGAAAGACGTAACTTGTGGAATTCATTCTTTAGAAAAGAACATAGAGAAGTCGTTTACTGTCAACAAAACTTTTAACTTGAATAACGTTTCATTTTGTTTTGATAACCTCTAGTCGGTGGAATTTATGCTGTTTTTTCTTTTTTTTTTCTTTGAGATCAATTATTTTAGAGAACTCCTCTTGCTTTTTATTGCAATAAACGGCTTTATGTCATAGTAAGAGAGCTATAAAATGTATAATCCTATGCTTCCTATGGTACATCCTTGGAGAGTCTCGGGATGGCCATCCGAGTCCAAAGATCATGGGCAAACTGATTCTATTCTTAGAATGGCTAGAGGAGCTAAAGGAATACACACATATGCACATGCATATATACATACACAAACATAATACATGCATACATACATACATACATACATACATACATACATACATACATACATACATACATACATACATACATACATACCTACATACATTCATGCATGGATGGATGGATGGATGGATGAATGGATGGACGGATGGAAGGATTACATGGACAGATGTTTGGATGAATAAAAGGATAGACATGTGTATATGTATGGACAGATATTCTTTGAAACGGTAAATGAAACAAAATCTCCTGTCTTACTAGTGTCTCCAAAGGTATTATTTTGCTGATGGTTGCAATGGTGGAGTCAAGTCTGAAATAGTAACACACAAAACTAATGATGATTAGAAGCACTTGTTTAAACAGGTCTTGACTTTCCACATGCAACATAACGATCACCATAACTACAGATCACATGAAATGACTTTCCAGCCTCAGAAGTTTCGGACGTTTCACCTTACGTTGACCGCCGTGCTCTTCATATCGTAGACAGTTATTGCCTACTTCTTTCTACAGTTCAGATCCTGGTCACCTACCACTTACGGATCAGTAGAAACTGTAGCCATTCCTTTCATTTGCTTACAAATCTTTTTTTTTTTTTTTAAAATAATGAATGAATTCTCATGTGGTATCTATGTGAAATGATTCCCAAGAAATAGACTGCTACTACATTATACAATGGTGTCAGAAAGAACTGTTTTATTGTTACGGCGAGCACACAAGTATAAAGTAAAGGGTTAAATTTGTATTACTCGTACATCCTATGATGCAGTAGTGCCTTTATACGTAAATTTTTTTCTGTGGCCTTTTACAGAGTTCTAAAAGCCTGAAGAGTTCACCAAAATAAAATAAAATAAAATAAATAAATTTAAAAAAAAATAATAATAATAAAGTAATTGCACATGCAAGATCTGGAGAAGGGATTATTCCTTTGACGCAGTCACCACTTATCTTTTTTCACAGCCACAAATATCCGTTATATTATTTTCTTTACTGTGACAATTTCTTGTTTAAAATCAATGAAAATCAGGCATCCCTATTATTCTGCAAAATTCACAGTCTGAAGTAATGCCCAGTTATATGATTACTCATATTACTCATTACTCTTTTTCTAGATCTAGTTTCTAAAAGTTTAAAATGGAGTTACCAAGACAGAGAGCTAGCAGGCCCTCGGTTACATACAATGACATGAAAACTGTCAAGGTACTGATGTTAACTGATAGTCTTGTAAGGGAGATCTTTCGTATCAAATTTTTGTTTTGAGAAAACATCTGACTGGGAGAAATACAATTACGCACTTTAAAAAACAAACAACATGTCAGACTTTTAGTTCTTTGATCGCCAGAAACACATGCACATATGCATATATACATACACAAACGTAATACATACATACACATACATACATACATACATACATACATACATACATACATACATACATACATACATACATACATA